>QEPC01014402.1:6566279-6589477 GCA_003113815.1 Sphenodon punctatus | reverse complement strand
GGGGGCTGGCTTGGGCCTGCTTTGTGGCCAGCTGGTGGCTTGGGGGGCCAGCTTGGGCCTGCTTTGGGGCTGGGGGCCCAACTGGTTGCTTGGGGGGACAGCTGGGTCTGTTTTGGGGCGGGGCAGCTGGCGGCTTGGGGGGGGCAGCTTGGGCCTGCTTTGGAGCTGGGGAGCTGTCTGGGGCCTACTTTGGGGATGGCTGGTGGCTTGAGGAGCTGGCTGGCAACTTGGGGGGACTGGCATGGGCCTGTTTTGGGATCAGCAAAGTGGTGGTGCAGCGTGAAAAAGTGAGTAAAAAGACCAACATGGAACAGCGGAGGATTCCAGGCATGCTAGACCTCTCCAATCATGCTGCAGACAACTGGGGAAGATTTAAACAGCAGTTTGACTTGTTCATGGAAGCCAGTGGAGCTGTGGAAAAAACAGATAAGAGGAAGGCAGTCCTTTTATTGAACTTTGCGGGCCCGCAAGCTGCTGATCTGTTTAATACCTTTTCACTAACAGCTGAAGAAAAATCCAAATATGATGTTATGATAATGAAGTCTGAGGAATATTGTGCACCAAGTAAAAATGAGACTTTTGAGAGAGATGTTTTTCATACAAGAAAACAAATGGAGGCGGAAACTTTTCAGAGCTTTGTGGCTGATCTGAGAAGGCTCAGCCAGACTTGTCATTTTGGAGTATTGGCTGACTCATTAATAAGGGATCAAATTGTTCTGGGCGTCCAGGACTGCAGAATAAGAGGTAGATTGCTAGAAATTAAAGATCTCACCTTGCTGAACTCACACAGCAGAGAGTGGCCATGGTGGAGGGAAAGAGCTATGCTGAGTCAGTGGACAAGATTGTGGCCTCAGGGAGCCACAGCAGAGTGCAGAAAAAATCCTGGCCAAAGTCTAAAGTTGAACAAAGAGAACAGCAAGAAAAAAGCTGCAGCCAATGTGGTAGCATGCATGCACCATAATAATGTCGGCCCTATGGAAAAACTTGCAACAGGTGCAAAAAGATGGAACATTTTGCTAGAGTTTGCAGACAACATCAGACTGCAAGAAAAAAACGACAGAGTGTGCATACAGTGTTGCAGGAAGAAAGAGGTTCTGACTCCAGTGAGGAGGAGTTCTACATGAATGTTTTACAGAAACCAGTGTCTCCAAAGGATTGGAATATTACTTTGGAGACAAATGGCAATAGGGTCAATTTTAAACTGGACACTGGAGCACAAACAAATGTGATCAATGAAAAGGTAGCAGCTGGGTTACAGAGAGCACCGAGCTCTAGGGACAAAAGAAAAGTAAAGCTCAGAGCATATGGGGGGAGAATAATACATTCTGTTGGTACCTGTGAACTAGAAGTTAAGTGAGATAATAAGACCCAAAAATCAGTGTTTGTCATTGTATCTGAGGATGATGAGCCACCCATTTGGGGTCTTCAAACATGTGAAGCATTGGGTCTAATAAAAAAAAAATGTTTTCCATTGAGGAGCAAGCAAATGGTAATATGGAAGATCATTTTACTGATGTTTTTTAGTGAATAGGAAAACTGAACATGGAATACAATATAGAATTAATTATACCAAATAGACCAACTATACATGCTCCTAGAAATGTCTCATTAGCACTGCGAAAAAAATTTAAAAGGGAACTGTATCAATTGATTGAACTACAAATTATAGAAAAGGTTGAAGAGCCTACGGAGCGGGTTCACTCTTTGGTGATAGTAGAAAAGAAGGATGGCTCTCTTCGTCTCTGTTTAGATCCCAAACAGTTAAATGAATATGTCAAAAGAGAGCACTTTCCAATTCCCACTAGGGAAGAAATTTGGGGTGAGTTGGCAGGGGCAAAATATTTTACTACATTGGATGCCTCCAGTGGATTTTAGCAGGTGCCTCTCACAAAACGCAGTACACGCTTATGCACTTTTAACACACCGTTTGGGAGATATTGTTTTTTGCGATGACCATTTGGTTTGAAGCCCTCTCCCGAAGTGTTCCATAGGAAAGTGCAGCAAATCTTTGAGGGCATAGAGGGTACTAAAGTGTATATTGATGATATCCTTATCTAGGGCAAGACCCTGGAAGAAAACAATCGGAGGCTGCAGAGAGTATTGGAAAGGGCTAGGGCAGCAGCCCTCAATCTAAACAAACAGAAATGCAAATTTCAAATGCAGGAGATAACATACCTGGGGGAGAGGTTAACAGATCACGGAGTCCAAATAGACCCCACAAGAATACAGGCAATAATAAACATGCCGGCACCCACAGACAAAGAGGGGGTGGAAAAGTTTCTGGGAATGATAAATTTTGTGCGGAGATATATACCTAATCTAGCTGAGTGTACTACTCATTTAAGATCATTGTTGGTGAAAAATGCACAGTGGACATGGGAAGGCTATCATAAGAAAGAGTTTGAAAAACTGAAAGAACTGATACAAAAGGCTCCGGTACTGCGTTATTATGATAGCACACATCTGACCAAGCTGTCTACAGATTAGGGATGGGCGAACAGAACAGAGTTTGGAAATTTGGTTCGGTTTGAAATTCGAGTTCGGTTCGGAAGTTCGGTTCGGTCCACTGAACAGACCGAGTTCGGTCCGAACTCCGAATTTCCGAACCGCGTTCGCCCATCCCTACCACAGATGCCTCTAAAGAGGGCATTGGGGCAGCTTTGATGCAAAAATATGGAGACTAATGGAGGCCTGTAACTTATGCATCTGACACAGGCATAATGTAATTTTGCACAGATAGAAAAAGAGGCATTAACTCTGGTGTTTGGATGCAAGAAATTTCATATTTTTATTTATGGCAGACCAGTTGAGGCTGAAACAGATCACAAGCCTCTTGTTTCAATTGCAAAAAAGGGATTGTATGATACTCCTCCTAGGCTGCAGAGGCTTTTTTTTCAATTACACTTGTATGATCTGAACCTTCAATACAAGCCAGGTAAAGATCTTGTAGTAGCTGATACCCTGTCTAGAGCATATGATAGGACAGTTACTAGGCAGGAGATGGAAGCTGATATAATTCATGTAAACTTAATCAGGAAAATGTACCCAGTCTCAGTTGCAATGTGGGTAAAGATGGCCGAAGCAACTGCACGTGATGGGACTTTGCAGAAAATTATCAGGGCTATTACAGATGGGTGGTCTGGTCATCATATCCCAGCACCGTACAACCATTACAAAGCAGAACTGTCAGTGCTGGATGGTATCTCAGGTCATTGATAAAATTAAGTCTATTTTCACCAGGCATGGCATACCGGAGGTGGTTCGAACAGATAATGGCCCTCGGTTTGCTTGTCAAGAATTCAAGAACTTTTCACAGGTATACAGGTTTCGCCATATCACCTCAAGCCCCACATATCCACAGTCTAATGGCCTTGCTGAAAATGGGGTAAAAATTGTCAAGAAACTGCTAAGAAAGACACAGGAGACAGGCACTGACCCACTTTTAGCTTTACTGAACTATAGGGCAGTACCATTGGAGCATGGAAAAGCTCCTGCTGAGTTTCTCTTTGGAAGATGTATTCAAACTAGGTTGCCGTGTTTATTAGCAAGTGAGTGAGATGGACAATCTGAGGTACACGTACAGAAAGAATGTATGAAACAAAAGCAAAAGGCTTATTATGATAAGGGCTCCAGAGAATTGACACCACTTCAGCCAAATGACCAGGTGCTCATTTATGATGGCGCAGCATGGACACAGAAAGCTAAGGTCATCACAGAACGAGCTCCACAGTCCTATCTGGTAAAAACAGCTGATGGTCAATCATACAGAAGAAACAGACGGCACCTTCAACTCATTGCGAGACATAAGGAGTATAAACCTGAGACACGGCAACCGGCACAAACAAATACAGAGCCACTACAATCTGAACAAAGGAAGAGTGAACTGATGCTAATGCCAGGAACAAAGTCAGTCACAGGATGAACAAATACTACATAGATCTACGAGATTGCGCAAAACACCACGGAGACTGATTGAAGACGGCTGAAATGATGCAGGACTGAAATGTGGAGGGTGTTTATCGACATATTCATCATGTTATTTCGTCAGAGTGTGTTACGTTTTGTTGCTTTGTTCTGGGATGTTAGTAAAAAAAGGGGGGGGGGAGAGATGTGAAGGTAAGGCTCCTTTAAGAGAGGCCTGGAAGAGCAACCACAGGGATAGAAGAAGAAGGGGCGGGGCCAGTGAGGGATCAGAGACAAGCAGAAGGAGCAGCCATGTTAAGAGTATCAGAAGCTCCTACAAATGGAGGTGGTGTAAATCAGTTATAATAAAGCAGAACTTGTTAGTATACTACCGTCTCCAAACATATGATTGACAGAGAACAGCACACCTTCGTCTTCTATAAGCTCCCTGTGCCCTCCCCCAAGCTCCCCTGATTGGTACAAGCAAGTTGCAAGCATGTGCAAGCAAAGACCAACCTCTTGTGTCTATTACAGGATTCTGTGATCTCTCTGTGCTGCCAATTGGCCAGCGGAGATGTCAATCTTAGATGGCCCACTTGGGGTAAGGCTGCTTCGTGTGTCGTCCTCCGGATTTCTCCAAAGATGCATCACAGAGCAGCCAGCTGCTTTTCCTACCACCGCCATGGGGCAGGGCAAACATCTGACAGGCCCTGGGCACACGAGCCACTGCATCGTATGGCAGGTTTTCCCGGGAAGGGGTAAAGCTACCGAAAGAGTGGTAGCCTCTCCAGCCCGTCTTGTGTGGCTGCACCCATTATGTCAATCCTGTTAAGTAATGGGATCGATCTGTGCATGGTATTCTGGACAGTGTTTTTAAGCTCACTGACAGATCTCCTGATCCTGAATCTTGGTTCAGGGGATTGAAGCTTTTCATTTCAAGAACCCTAGAACACAATAAAACACCCAGGTCATTATAACTTGGAAGCCACTGGCATCACTAGAATCTGGTGGCTTAAGAAAAACAAGATGTTAATCTCTGCTGGAGTCTACGTTTTAAAGAAATAATGGGTGCCCAAAATTAGACTCCAAGGCACCTATTGAAATCCCTAGATAAGAGGGGTAATTTTCAAAAATACTAAGAACCCAAAAGCTCTCACTGGAACCAATGGAACCTGCAGCTAGTGGGTATGTATGGAAATTGGGCCACTTTCTTTTAGGTCCCTACAAGTGAACGCAGGAGCCTAACCAAGAAAGGTCCCCACAATTGGACACAGGAGCCTAGCCAAGAAAGGTTCCTACAAGTGGACACAGGAACTTAACTAAGAAAGGTCCCTACAAGTGGACACAGGAACCTAACCAAGAAAGGTCCCCACAATTGGACACAGGAGCCTAACCAAGGGTGGTTCAAAATGATCTTCCCACCTTAACAAAGGAGTGGAAAGAAATGCATGTGAAGTCTCAAGCAGATATGTGCAAGTCCGCAGTGCTAGAAATGAAATGACTATCCATTCAGACATCACTATTGCAGTATGAAAGCCACCGAGAAGCAGCAACAAAGATACTACAAACACTGCATAGTGGCATCTATCTGCATGGATATCTGTGCAGGTCTCCAGAAGTCAGCCAGGGTGATTATTTGAGAATGCTTCTGCACTTGTACATGGGCATCTGGGTGAGCTCCAGTTGACTTTTGGGGATCTGCATGTGTGTGTCCAGGGAATCTGGGTGGAGGCTGTTGTCTGCAAAGGATCAGGTCTGATCCCTGGCAGTCAGGAGCCTCAACTGATTGGTAGGGGTGTGCAATTCATTTTTGTTATTATAACAAAAAAAAAATATTTTGTTTTGTTATTGTAATATTTTGTTATTGAAAAAGTCAAATAATGATAGTGAAACCAAATTTTTATTTTTCAAATAATGGGAAAACACTGAAAAATGCATTTCTGGCTATACCTTTTTTGTTTCTTATTCATTTCTGATGAAACATGGAGACATTGTACCTACAGTGGCAGGCACCATGTGTACCACGTTTTAGAAGGATTGGATAAAGGAAACAGATTTTATACATAATTGAATATTGTGATTTTAAGAAAAGCTGCATATACATTCCTGGCTACAACTTCTTTATATTCCATCCAATTTGCATGAAACCTGGGATGAATATGTTGCTCCTCAAGATTAATAAAATTCCCAAATTTCAAAATGATTGGATAAATGGTCATTATGTTATAAGCCTTTAATTTCTAGCTGTAATAATATTCCATCCTGTTTACAAGACCTTTGGCAGGAATGTATCCAACGCCTTCCCTGTCATCTCTGCCAAACTACAGGACAATTTGATAAAGGGATCCAATTTTATAAACAACTGATGTTGTCCCTGTGAAGACCATTATTCAGATAAACAGCAGCACATGCAGTGCCAGTCAAAGGCAGGCACCTGGCATGGCAGGGCGGGGGAGGCTGTAGGAGGGAGAATGGGTAGCAACCCAACAGACTGACAGACACATTCACTGGCCAGTTACTGCATGCTTCCAGCTTTACAGGACCAATCTGTGGTAGCTTTGAGGCGGGCATAGGGGTCGGCCCTGAGGTGGGCATAGAAGGAACATAACTCAGACTTTGGGGATAGCATCCCAGAAATCAGGAGACATGGTTTACACATCCAGGCTGGCCAATTATCATCACAGTCTCATCCTGCAGCACTGTGACAGAGGACATAAGAGAATCTCTATTGGCTCTTTCCTAAACAGATGCATCTGACTTCCAAATAAAAAGTTGGGGAGAGATGTTGGGATGGTCACAGCACAGAATGAGGATATTTGGTTGACATTTCTGCTGGTCAATTGGCATCACAAACCGATCTTATACCACAGTGACACGTAAGAGAATCCCTGGCATAGGCTCCATCTCTGCATATGCTGTGCAGGCATATACAATTGGGACCCTTTATCACATCTTTCTGATATTTGGCAGAGATGATCATAAAAGTGTGATATAGATCCATGCCAAATTTCATGTACACTGGTTGGACTACAAAGATGTTACAGTCAGAAATACATGTATAAGTTAATTACTTATACCACCAGGACCCTTTATCCAATCCTTCTTAAATTTGGCATAGATAGTAAACCTGGGGAGTGATGTAAACCTTCCATGTTTCACCCACATTAGTTTGGAGACAAAGACATTACAGCCAGGAATGTATATGCAGATTTTTGCAAAAAAACATAATTCAACTACTTATAAAATTAGATTCCTTTATCCAACTTTCTGAAACTTGGTACACATAATGTCTTCTATCGGATGTACAATCCCTCTATGTGTCATCCAAATATAATGAAAAATAGAAAGGTTACAGCCGAAAATATGTTTTCCATTGAAACCAATGAAAAGCAAAAACGAAGCAAAATTTTGATATTTACAAAAACGAAAGAATTAATAATGAAAACAAAAATTAAAAACTAATAACATAGTTCCCTGGTGCACACCTCTACTGATTGTGTCTGATTCACAGGGCTAGTACACATTAAGAGTAGCTATAGGTAGCCAAAAGTCAAAGTGGCCATTTCAGCTTTCTCTGGTGGTATTTATGACTGTACGAGACTGGCCTTGAACTGGCAACCATGGGGGTAGTAACTAGTAGGAATGTGAGAACACGGTTTGGACGTTCGGAGTTCGGCCCATGCTCAGTCCGTTCGGACGCCCGAACCAGACGCGGAAACCCCCAAACAGTTTGGGCGCATTTGGGCGTATTCAGGTGGGGGAAACCTGGCCGGCAGGCCCAGAGGGTGGGGCAGCTGAGGAGCAGACTTCCTGGACCCAGAGGTGGAGAGAGGCTTGGACTAGCAGCCAACCTGCCCAATCATCATCCCTCTTGTCCTCAGACTACTGGCTTGGCAGTCTGCGATTGGCCATGGGCTAGGCTACACGGAGCAAATGGGGCTTGTGCTAAGGTGGGCGCAGCAAGTAACAAAAGTAATTGCCCTCTAACCCTTCCAATTCATTCTGAGCTAGCCTCTGATCCTGACAGCAGGCATTTTCAGAACTTTCCCTCTCCCAGCAGTTAGTGTTCCTCCCAATCCATTGCCATCCTCCTCCTATTTCACCCATTTCCACGCATTTACCTCCATAGTTTCATTTATTTAGATTAGATAGATTTAGGTGTTATTTTTATTTTTTACCCCTCCCTGTGTTCTTTCTCCCTCCCCTCCATTGAATCCTTTCCCTCCTCCCACTATATAGTCCATCCCTGATTCCCTCCCCCTGTTTTTGGATTTATTTAGAGTAGGATTAGATTGATTTAGGTTTCATTTCAGTTTTGTACCCCTCCCTGTGTTTGTTATGAGCTGTCTGTGTCCCCCCTCCCACCATCCCTGTGTGTGTGTTTTAGATAGATAGATAGATAGATAGATGTACGAGTTAGCTTAGTTATAGAGACAGATAGAGATAGTGTGTAGTGATTCAGTTTTAATATTTTATAGTGTGTTTGTAGGACTAGGCCTTTGTAGATATTAGATAATAGATAATATTCCATTCAGTTCCATAGGTTTTAGAATAGTTAATAGCAGTTGGAGTTAGTGTAGATATATTCCAAATTTGAATAAATAAATAAAAAATAAAATAAAATCTTCCTCTGCATTATTTGGGTGGGAAAAATGGAGAAGGGAAACAGGAGAGGCTGGTCTTCTGCCTCTAAGGCTGGCAATGGGGCATGTGGAAGACGTGGCAATGGCCGTGACCGCAGAGTGGCAGATAGCAGCAGCAGCCTAAGCCCATCACCATGCCCCAAACTACATAGGCCTGATTTTGGGAGACAGGCTTCAGAGGCTTCCAACAGTGGCACTAGGGGTGTGGTTTGGCGTTGTCTCCTGCCAGCGTACTCCACTGCCATGCAGGACGCTGGAAGGCCTTCAGACCAGGAGGCTGTGGCTGTCTCTGCTGTGGCTGTGGCTGCAGGTGCAGGTGCTTCAGGGTCAGATGTTCATCATGGGCCACCAATGTCCCCCTTAGGGACCGCCTCGCCCTTCGCGCCCCAGAGCGGCTCCTGCGGTCTCCCGGGGGTGCCCTCCTGGACATCCCCCATGTTAAACGGGGGGCCACGATGGAGAGGGCATTCTCGGTGGTGGGACCGCGGCTGTGGAACTCCCTTCCGGAGGAAGGTCGCCTGGACCCAAGCCTTATAACATTTTGGCGGAACTGTAAGACCTGGCTGTTTGCCCAGGCCTTTGGGAGGGAGGGTGGGGAGGGAGGTGTTTAGTCCCCTACCCATCTGTGTTTAGTTTTGCTAGCCCTGTTTATTATTATATTTATATTTATATTTAATATTTAATATTTAATATTTTAAGTATTTTTTGATTGTTTTGGATTGATTTTATTGTATTTTATGGTTTTAATGATGGAAGCCGCCCCGAACTGCATTGCAGGAGGGGCGGGGTAGAAATTTGTAAAATAAATAAAAATAAATAAATAAATAATTCATTGTGATCCCCAGCAGTCTAGGGCTGGTGGATCCCACCCTGGCTGCTAGAGGCAGGGCCCGATCCCCGGGCAATGGTATCAGGGAGAGGAGCATCAGAAGCTATAGGGGGCACAGGGAGAATGGCAGCAGGATCAGCCTCAGGGTCCCAGTACTCCCCTTCACGGGACATATCTCAGATTGGGGATAGTGAGGCAGATACTAGTCCTGTGAAGGAGATGTCTGGTGTTGAGGTGATGGCTGTCCTCCGAGACCTGTGTCGCCACCATGTTCTGCCCCTCCCAGCAGCACTGTCAGTGGTGTGTCACTCAGTGTGGGCCAGAAGAGTTTGTTGAGATTTGGCAAGCAGGATGCAAGCCTGCAATGCCTGGCCAAGTAGGGGTTCCAGCTACCAAGCCCTGGCCAGGCCTCTGCCGCTGCTCTGCCGATGCCTGACAGCCTGCAATGCCTGGCCAAGTAGGGGTGCCAGCCACCAAGCCCTGGTTGGGCCTCTGCTGCTGCTCCAACGATGCAAGCCAGCCTGAAATGCCCGGCCAAGTAGGGGTGCCATACTGGCCATACTGCATAACGCATAGATGGCAGGTGCTATACAGAGCACCCACTCATGGCCACGCACAGAGAACCCATGAAAAATCCAGAATTCTTTGTGCGAAGCAAGCCTAATAGCTCCACCAATGCCAGCCAGCCTGCAATGCCCGGCCAAGGAAGGGTGCCAGCCACCAAGTCCTGGCCAGGCCTCTGCCGCTGCTCCGCTGATGCCTGGCAGCCTGCAACACCTGGCCGGGTAGGGGTTCCAGCCACCAAGCCCTGGCCATGCCTCTGCTGCTGCTCCACCGATGCTTGGCAGCCTCCAACACTCAGCCAAGTAACTGTGCCATACCGCATAATGCATCAGTGCCATACCACAGAGTACCCACACATGGTCATACACAGAGCGTTCGCCGAAAATCCAGGCAGCCTGCAATGCCTGGCCAAGTAGGGGTGCCAGCCACCAAGCCCTGGCTGGGCCTCTGCTGCTGCTCTGCCAATGCCTGGCAGCTTTCGATGCACGGCCGAGTAGGGGTGCCATCCACAAGCCCTGGCCTGGCCTCTGCTGCTGCTCCACTGATGCCTGGCAGCCTATAAGGCCCGGCCAAGGATGGGTGCCAACCACAGTTACTGTGCCCTGGCAATCCAATGTTTGCTGCTGCTGCTGCCACTGTGCCATAGGTACTGTGTCCCGACAATCGAATTTCTGCTGCTGCTGAGGCTGCCACTGCAGCCAATCGAATGTCCACTACCAATCGAATGTCCACTGCTCCTGCCTCTGCTGATGCACCTCTGCTGTGCCATGGGCTCTGTGCCCTGGCAATCCAATGTCTACTGCTGCTGCTGGTACTGCATGTCAGCCATTTGCTCCTTGCTCTTGTAGACGAGCATAGTTCAGATGAGTGCACCGGCAGGCAGGGGCTGAGTGTCCACGTAGTTCACCACTGGGCAAGGCTTGCCCAATTTTCAGTAGAGCTTCTTGAGATCGATTGAATACGATGTCAGCCTGCAATGCCTGGCCAAGTAGGGGTGCCATACTGGCCATAACACATAACGCATCGGTGGCAGGTGCCATACCACAGAGCACACACCCATGGCCACACACAGAGCACTCGCCAAAAATCCAGGCAGCATGCAATGCCTGGTCAAGTAAAAGTGCCAGCCACCAAGCCCTGGTTGGGCCTCTGCCACTGCTCTGCTGATGCCTGGCAGCCTGCAATGCCTGGCTGAGTAGGGGTGCCAGACACCAAGTCCTGGCCGTGCCTCTGCTGCTGTTCTGCTGATGCCTGGCAAGCCTGCAATGCCCGGCCAAGTAGGTGTGACAGTCAACAAGCCCTGGCCGGGTTTCTGCCACTGCTCCGCTGATGCCTGGCAGCCTGCAATGCCCGGCCAAGTAGGGGTGCCAGGCCAGCCACCAAGCCCCAAACCTTTCTGGCCTCTGCTGCTGCTGCCGCTGCTGGGTCTCAGATGGCCAGCCATGCCCCCACGGGCACCCCCAGGGGCCAAGCGCTGAGCCTGCCTGCCTGGGGAACCTGGGGTGCTAAGCCCCAAGCCTTCCCGGTCTCTGGTGCTGCTGTGTCTCCAACGGCCTGCCATGCCCCCATGGGCACCCCTGGAGCAGCCCAAGCCTCCAGGCGGCTGAATTTTCTGAACGTTTGGGGGGGTCCGAACTCCACGGGACAGAACCCACGAACTCAAACTAAGTTTTTGGGCCATACATCTGAACCCTGTTCTGTTCGCACATCCCTAGTAACTAGCTGCACTGCACCACTACCTTGCTCTGGCAGGGCCCAGGCTTCCCATATACCACTGCTGTAACTACACTCCTTCCTGATGTCTGCCCCAGCCCTTGTCATGCCTACCACCTTCCTGGCTGGCTGCTATAAGGCTGGCAGGATATAAGCCTGGCTGGTAGCAACAGGAAACTAGGTAGATCATCTAGTCACTCTTCTCTTCCTATCCCCATGTCCTGCCTTGTGGATTGCTCCTGCTCTGTCCTGCATCTGCTCCAATCTATCCTGCCATGCTCTGCTCCACTGTCAACTTATCTGTTCTGCATCCATTCCATCCTGTAGGAGTGGGACTCCAGGCAAAATATCAGTTTTGGTTTCTTTTGTTTTCAGATCCCCTGTGTCTCGCATCTCCTAATGGTATTGGATTTTCAGTGTTGGTTCTTTTTCCCATTGAAGTCAATAGGAAACTTTCCCATTGAAGTCAATGGGAAAGAGAACCCTCCAAGACACAGGGAACCCACCAAAAGAAACCCCGGGAATCCCCCCCAACCCCATTCCCAGACTCAGAGGATGGGGATCCATTAACCCTAACACCCTGAACCCCACACACCAGGGCCCAGCTTCACCCACCCCGTAACCCCTGGAACCCCTGTATTTTACTTACTGTTGCCAGTCTGGACAGTGGGGATCATGACCGCCAGCTGGGCTGCCAGCTGGATTGCCGGCTCTGCTAGTGGCAGCCAGGCCTCCTCCACTATGGATGGGAGTCGGGAGCCAACTCTGCTGCCAGGCCTTCTCCAGTGTGAGCCGGCAGAGAAGGCCCAGCAGCCTGGCAGCAGAGCCAACTCCTTTCAGCAGCCAGCAGCAGAGCTAGCTCCTCTGCTGGGCAGCCAGGCCTTCTCTTTCTTCTTCTAATCTTCTAGGTCCGCCGGAGCTTTAAAACGCTACCGGATGGGTAGTGGGCAGCGCAAATGCACCACATGGTCACTGAAGCCATTCTGCGCATGTGCAGCCCTAATCCCAAATGGTCCCAACAGCGTCGGCACCATTTTGGAAGAAGACAGCTGTTCTGTGCATGTGTGGGGAGCCATTCCACACATGTGCAGAACAGCTGTCCTATTCCAAAATGGCACCAACGCTGCCAGCGCCATTTTGGATTAGGGCTGCACATATGCAGAATGTCCTCAGTGGTCATTTTACACATGTTCGCTGCACCGCTGCCCATCTGGCGGTGTTTTAAACTTTGCAAGCTCCGGTGGACCTAGAAGATTAGAAGAATAAAGGGAAGGCCCAGATGCCCGGCAGAGGAGCTAGCTCTGCTGACGGAGACCGGGCCCCCTCTGCTGCTGGCTGGTGTTAGGAGTTGGCTCCTCTGCCAGGCACCCGGGCCTTGTCCGCCGCCCCACAGTGGAGAAGGCCTGGTGGTCTGGAAGCAAAGCCGGCTCCTGACACCAGTCAGTAGTGGGGGAGGCCTGGCTGCCAGTAGCAGAGGTGATGGCTCACCTGTCGGCCCAGCCACCGGCTGTGAACCCCACACCCTCTGGACCAGCAACAGTAAGTAAAATACAGGGATCCCAGGGGTTGGGGGAGGTTAAAGATGGGCCCCGGCAGGTAGGGGTGCGGGTGTTAGGGGTATTGGATCCCCACCCCCACCCTCCGAGGTGCCAGGAGTGGGGTGGGGAATGGTGAATGAGGTTTCCCTTTGTTCCCATTGAAGTCAATGGGAGGATTTCCCATTGACTTCAATGGGAACAGAAGATCCAAGAATTAGGATCCGAGAGGGGCCCAATTCTCAGATCTCTTGGTTTTAACTGAAAGAAACACTTTCGGCCTCTTTCAGTTAAAACCGAAACCGATAAAGTCCCAACCCTACCACCCTGCATCTGCCCTTGATCCTGTTTGAACTCCAACCCAGATCCCACTCCTGCTTGGCCCTGATCCTGCACCTACTTCCGGCCTGATCCCCTTGAACCCTGGCAAGGCCCAGGCATGTCCATGGCTGGGAGGATAGCCATAGACTATCATGACGTGTTGAACCACCCCAAAGCAACCAGATTTGGCCTACTGCCCATCAGACAAGTGTCCACATGAGAAACACGAGCATTGCAATGTGCTCACCTTGGCCAGCAGCCACTGCCCAGCTAAATTTCCTATGGAAAACTTTTCCCCCCAAAACTATTCTCACCTCAACATTTCCATCCTTCTCTTTAAGCCATTGCTTCTCATCCTACCAAATTCTGAGACTGTAAATAACTCCCTGCCTTTGTTCTTGTTCCCTAGAAGATGTTTATAGACACTGATCACATCCCCCCTGAGTCTTCTCTTTCCTAGAGTATATAAATCTACCTCCCTTGGTCTCTCCACCTACTCTTTTTCTTATTCCTCATGGGCTTTGACATGACTTGCAGTTTCTATGTAGTCTAGTATTTCAACTACACTCAGAAACTGCGAGGACCAGAATATACAAGCATGCTTTGTACGGATTCCAATATGCTGTGAAGTCAATAGAGCTATGCAAATTTACACCGGCTCAGAATCTGGCCCAGTATATATAGACTTCTGTAATTTCATTCGCACTTTGCCAAGTATCTGTCAGGCATCGACGGGGGAGATGGGGTAGGGGGCATTCCACATACCAGAGGCAGCGGAAAGGGACTCCTGGTGTTGTCCCTGCCAATAGGAAGGCAGGGACGAACACCAGAGCCACCAACACGGGACTCATGGCCACGACAGAGCCAGTCCTGCCCCACACGTCATGCGTCAGGGGACGGCCCTGACAGAGGGAGCTGCTTCAGACGCAGCCCCAGAAGCGTGTACCAGGGGTCTGCGCCAGGGTTCTGAGGCACAGGGAGACGCTGCTCCCAGTGCAGCCCAGCCCAGGCACTCGGAGCACCGGCACCAGGGTCTGAACAGCACATAAAAGGCAATTTACTGCTTAGCTCTTTGCCAGTGACCAGAGCATTCCCATGAGGCTGGCCCCCTGATAGATTCCGAATTGCATGTGAGCTGGTCTGTGTAAGTAGAGGGTGTTTGTGGTAGAGTAAAAGTGTGAGTGTGTTTGTGGTTGGTGTGGGTGTATTATGGTGTCTGAGTCTTCCTGCTTATACCTGGGTATTCTCCCTGCTTGTGTGTCCTATTCCTCATCCCCTATCCTCATTTCCCCTTGGGACCCTTTTGCTTTTCCCCTTCTTCCACACCATCCTGCACAGTTCCCCTTCCCTAAACCTGGTTGTGCGCGGTACGTGGTTGTTGGTACCTCTGGGCGTATCACCTCCTCCCTATGATGCTCTTTGGCTAGGAGGTGTCCTCCACTGCCTTTATAAGATCCTGCGGGAGAACTTTCCTGCGATAACGCACCTTAGCGTTGAAGGGGTGAGTGTTTACCCTTCCCCCTCTTCATCCTCATCCCTTTCCCTGAACCCAGACAGTATCTAAGGGAATCCACGAAACCCCATAAATTCTGAGTTAAAAAACAAGCTGGACACCTGATGGAATTTATCCTCCTGAGTAAAACAAATGTATTTCAGCATTAAGGACTCGGGGGTCTTTGACTTCACATCAGAATGTGTACCAGTGCCCAGTAGCATTTTCTGTAATCTACATTTTCATCACTTACTCATGCCAAGTCATCACAATGTGTGCTTGAGTGCCTTGCAAAGTGACAGCCAAAACATACTCATACAGTTTGCTTGTGCAAGGAGTAGGACAGATCAATGAAAAGCTGGGATTGCCCCATAGATTTGGAGATGGATGATAGCCCTGATTAAGTTCTAACCAAGATTTCATCCAATAGTGCAATGCAGGGAAATGTGCAATGGAAATCCCCAGGAAGACCTTCAGGAGAGGCAGGAAGTGGTTGTGAATATAGTGTTCTAGGCATGACCTGGACCCACTGAATACATTCCTTCAGAAAAAGAGTCAAAAAACTTAAATCCCTCGCTATCACCAAAACTGTTTCCAGGATTTATTTCTACAGGCTAGAGAGCTATTTAATCTCCAAAGAAGATAAAGTTTAATTCTTTCTTAGGTTTAATAACATCCATAAGCTGTTGGCAGGTTTGGGAAGTTACATTTCTTTAGCATCAACTGACTAGATTTAGATGCCCGTCAGCTGTGACTGCAAATAGTGGCACCCTACAGAATCTTCATCACCTCAGAGGGATCGTTAATAATTTGCATCATCTTTGTGTTCCCTGAAGATCTACTCACAGAATCCCCTGAATATTTATAGCATCGGGGGCTCCAATGAAAACCTTCCAAGTAGACTACAACCCTGTGGGAATCCCTTTCACTTTTACAGCATCCAAAACACCTTTGGGATTTTTCTTGGCTGGCCCTGATCGGGTTTTTTTAGTATCTCAGGGACGTGCTTTAGAGATTTGCATCATCCCAAGGAGAAGACGTCCCCTTAGGGATTATAAAACAAATACAACAGCAAACTGAATTAAGAAAGGAACAGAAAAATTCTTCGGGAAATATGCTCTCCGTTTGTGAGTTGCTGGGTTCTGCTCATTCTGAATATTTTTTTCAGGTGTGGTCATTTTTCAATAACAACGGGGTTGAAAGAAGATGCCCAGTGAGCAACCTGAAAGATGACTCAGAAGAGTGGAAGTGGAATGCGCCAATCCACAAAGAAAAGATTGAAAGGTCAGGACTATATAAAGAGGGACGTCGGGAACTGAGTAAGAGAAGATAGGACAGAGGTCTGTAGATAATACAGAAAGGGCTAATTGGTTGCTTCTGCATAAGTATTCTCTCTCTCTCACAGCACAAGATGAAGGGGCACTCGCCAACATAAAAAGCAACATATTTAAAGCAGATAAAAGATGACATTTTAAAAAAAAAAATAAAACACAATTAACTCATGGAACTTGCTCCTGTACGATATTATCTTGGCAAATAATTTAGAGTCCAAAAGGACCAGACACTTATATGAATATGAATAGCAGCTGCTAACTTAAAAATGACAAGCGCTATCTGCCCCAAACTTTGGGGGCATTCATTTAGAACTGAGAAAAATATTCAAAATGAATATAAAAATACAAATACTCAAGAAGAATGACAAATATTTGAAATGAATATAAAATTCACCAAATGTGTTCTATTCATTTCCAGTCTGACAAAGAGGATACAGAATGTTATCTGCTTCACTATTGGCCAGCCAAAGCTAAAATTTGTTTAGATTTCTCAGGTTGTTTTGGATCTTGTCCATATTCATGGTTCATTTTCAGTTATTTGGTTTCAATATTTTAGTCATGTTAGTAGGAAATAAAACTAACATAGGCACAAAAACACTGAAAATAAATAACTGAGTGGACAAATAAACTGAAAGCAAATTAAGCAAAATTACTGAAATAACTCAAAATCCCAAATCAAAATATTTGAAGCAAATGTTTGTTTCAGGCATTAGAGTTCAGATATTTGGAGGGGTATCCAAATATGCAAATTGTATTTGTGAACAGTAAATTGCCTATTTGTTTCAGCACTGCATACATTTTAAAATTGTGGTTGCCTGCAGGAAAAGCACAGTAGGACGCTAAGGAAATACATTTAGTAATAAAAGCATCAGCATGCCGCTCTTTCACTCTGCTCCAGACCTGACTTGGAGGGACAACTGCTCAGGCTCACAGAGCTGTTCCATCTCTCTGACCCATTCAAAACATGGCCAGACTGCGGAGACTACCAAGATGCCACTTGCAATTACGGCTGAAACAAGAAGTCCCCCAAAATGGGTAAACTAGAAAAATCTACTCTACTCAAACAAAAAACGGTGCTGGGGACAACAACCAATATCTGTTTACAGTAGAGCTGAATTGATGATTCACCGCCAATGCTGTATCCATCGGAAGCAAACCATTCACCACTTTTTGCGTGATGTGAAAACTTATCGCTTTCTCTCTGTTTTTGTCAGTTTCCATTTGGGAATGCCTTTATTTAGTACTCCTGGAAATTCCAGTACTTTGGTGCTTTTGCTATGGGTGATTTCATACATGATGGGGCACCTATTGGCCCTGTCATGGAATCACCTTTTGATTCCCCGCCGGAACCAGAACGGCCCATCAACAGATGAGCCAGATAATTCCGGCGGGGAATCTGGGGAGGGGACGGGGCTGCGCAGCGCAACGTGCAGCTGCACAACCCCCCCCCCACACACACTATCCAGGCCGTCCACCCTCTGGGAGACGGGTGGGAGCAGCGGTCAATTCGGCTGCTGCACCCGATTCTGTCCTGGGGTCTGGACCACCGCCCGGAATCGGCGGTGGTAACAGACGTTACCGGTTGCCGATTCTGGGCATTGGTTCAATTAACCACGCTTTCGGGGATGGTGCCCATACCATCCTTGAAAGCGTGGTTAATTTGCTCACCACCAGTGGTTCACTGTGGGGAACATCTGGTGGTGAACAAACACACGTTATGTGACCATCCGCCACCACAGGGAATTGTCTGTGGTTGACTGTGATCTCATAACGTCTGAAATCACCCTATGTTGGTTGCTACTTTGGTCTTTATATGCAGCCTTTGAAATGTATATACTGCCTTTGAGTCATAATGACAAAACAGACACTGGAAAGTGACAGAAAGTGACGGGAAGTGAAAAAAAGACAACGAAAAATGAAGTGATTAAATTTTGCCATTGGCATTTCTGATTTTATCAAAACCATTGTACCAATATGGAACATGGAAATACTAATGAAAGTCTGTCAATGTCCCCAAAAGGTTGGGATTTGCCAACAGTTTGGGAACAGTCATTTCCAATTTACATCCAGTTTCACTCCCTTTGGTATCCATTTTGGGTATGTGGGGTTGTTTTTTGCTTCTTTATTTTTCAGTTTCTCAGGCATTATGGTTTGGTTACTTTAGTAGCATTAGAACTATTGCACATGCACAGTTGTCAAAGATGATGTAACAAAATGACCAAAACCCTGAAATAACCAAACAGAACCTCCCCGCAAACCCCCAAACCAGAATACCTGAAAAATGGATAGTGGAATTCTGGTTTCATTCACAGGTATCATTTGATATCTTATGATAAGCCTTCCTAAAGGCTTATCTGAAAATTGAAATAATGCCTGCAATTAATAAACCAACTACTCCTTTAAGCTCTAGTGTCAAATGTGGCTTTGTAAAGCAAACACCTGTCTTCCCTAACCCTGGGCATGAGACCACCAATTTAGCTCACACCACCCAAACAATAATCATCAGGTGGAATTTTTAGTGACTTCTAGTTTGGGTCTCTATCATACATACAACAACATGTGAGTAGAATTTTGTGTCTTTACAGATCCCACTGGAAACAATGAGGATCCACACAGACAAGCCATTTTTCTCCATGCTATTGATAGTTGGACTGGGACTTGGATATCAGGGCCTGGGATTAGAACTGGTAGTTTTGGAACATGAAGGCCATGACTGACCTGCTCCACTGTGCCATCTTTGTGTTTTGAGCTAGACCTCTTTTTCTTGCCTACTAGGCTGTTGGTTCTAGCAACTTGAGGGGAATTCCACCTACAGAGCTTCCGACTGGCTGCTCCTTGTTTAAAACCCACCTGACAGAGTCCGGAAGCCATGTGGATCAACATATGGGACCTATTCCTCAGCCTTACTAGGTGCTTTGAGACTGGTTCCCTGCTCCTGCTTCCAGCCTCTCACCTCCCTGCCACCTTGTTCCTGAGCCCACTTCCTTGTCTTCCTACCTGCTCTGCTTGTAGCCTGCCTATCCCAATCCTAGCTCCTTGTCTCTGCCCAGTCCTAGTTCTGCCCCCTCTCAGTTTGGACTGACCTTCTGGCTTGACTCTATGGCTTGTCCCTGACTATGTTTATGGATTGCCCAACTCTAAATTGACTGTCGCCTGTCCCTGACCCTGTCACAATTCAGCCTGGATTCTGACCTGATGCCTAGCACTTGGGCTCTGTTCACACAGGTGGATTAGGAAATGAAACAAATTATAATCACATTATCAATTCCATGAATTGACTAAGATCAGCTGCTATTTGTGCAGTAAAGCAAGAAGCATATTTTCCAAAATATGGGCTTCTCAGCAGTTCCCATACAGTCTGGTCCTATAAGCAGTTTTTCAGAAGTATGTTGCGGAAATGGGTGCTGAAGTCACAATTGTCCAGCTGAAATACATTTTGTAAAAATGCATGCAACACAATCAGGTCCAGAGTGCCACCAATAAGGATTTACTTACATAAGTAAATCCATTGGTTTACACAGAACTACTCATATGAGCTGTATAATCTAGATTTTTCTTTTAGAGTGACAAATGCATAGAATCTATATTTTCCCATTATATATATTTTCACAGGGTCCTGGCCATATTGTACTTTCTGGGTCCTTCTTTTAAAAAAACCACTGACTTTTAATATGTATTTAACTAAGAGAGGGATTTATTAGTCAAACTCTAATAATAACAAAACTGTCATACTCCTTTAATGTTCTCATTTCTTCACTTTTGTTTCACCTTTTTTTTCTTTTGGAGCAGTTTTTGCCCCCAGATGGAAACTTAAAAGCTCCACCATGATCTTTACAAGAGAAAAGATTCCGCTTTGAAGCAGAAATATGGTGAACGCCTGGGTCACTTTGAGAATAAAATCTAAAGCAGCTCCGAATGTGGGAGGGGGAAAAAAATCCCTTCTCCAGTGATAAGCATATATGAAAGGAAAGACTTTTCCCCTTACCTGATGGCCCCCTGTGAAATAAATTTGTTTTTAAAATGTCCCAGCACTAATCTTAGCTTGCATTCCATTCATCTTGAACTATCAAAAGTTGCCTCTGTTAACCTAGTGAGCTGCTCTATGACAAAGTGCAAATTCTGTCTTTACAAAAGAAAGATTCTTTTTCAATGTTTTCTATTTTTGTCACTACTTTTCCGCTTTGAAATTGATTTCTAATACAAAAAAGAGGCTATAAATTTGCCCCCCCTTCAATTCCCCCCCCCCCCAAATACCATTCAATTTATGCCCCTAGCCTGTGCTGCCTATATGGTTGTACCGGCCCTCTCTGCAAATATAATTATTTCTCCCGAGCAGTGTCAACACTGGACTTAGTTTTCACAAGAACTGTGTCCTTCTGGGAAAGAACAGCATATAAAACTGAAATAATAAATAATAAACAGGAACCGACACAAGAACCGTGTCCTTCTGGGAAAGAACAGCATATAAAACTGAAATAATAAATAATAATAATAAACAGGAACCGACACATGTGAGTCTCAAGAGGACTGTCATATTCATTTGGATAACCTACGCCTCTTTGATTTTTCTAGCCATAAATAAACTTGTTATAACTTGAATGCACATTAAGGGTGGCCCCTGAAATCAGGGGCAGAACTGATGGAAGTGTTAGAATCATAGAACTGGAAGTCTGGAAGGGACTTCAAAGATCATCTAATCCAACCTCTGATGCAAAAATGGATATACTCTCCCTACAACATCACAGACAGATGTTTGTCCAGATGGTTTTTAGAAACATCCAAAGAAAGAGATTCTACCACCAGCCTAAGCAACCAGTTCCATCGCTCAACAGTTCATTGAGTTAGGAAGCTTTTCCTAATACTTAACTGAAATTTAACCACATATTGTTGCAGAAGGACTTGGATACCATTTAGTAGGGATGGGAGAGCAGGAAGAATACCGGATACCAGATTTACCGGTATTAAATCTCCCCAGTATCAGATTTACCGGTATCAGCATACTGGATTTTTAACATTGGCCGCTTTACCGTTTTTTTTACATTGCGGCCATTCACTTCAATGGCTGCGATGTAAAAAACCCGGTAAAGGGACCAATGTTAAAAATACGGTATGCCGATACTGGTGATTATTGGATTAATTCGATATACCTGATTATCAGATGTATCAGATTTATCCGATACCGATATTCCCACAGCTATCATTTAGAAAGGTTAGTTAAGAATTTGACAATGATACCTGTTACATAAGACTACATCCAAGGTAATCCAATACATATCAACATACAAACAACTTCACCGTGAACCCGGGAAGGTCGCTATCCTGGTAAAATACATGACCGAACCCTACAACAGCCAAGAGAGGTCAGTCACCTACCTGTATATTCTTATTCCTCCAACACCCCAAAGCACCATTATATTACTAGTATTTTACGCCCACAGACCATGTGGCTCAGGTTTAACTTTCTCCCTTCTCCACACACCCATTTACTAAGCCACCACCACCTACCATAATTAGCTGGGGACATCTGATACAGTGAAAATGTTGTTATAGGAAAGGATAGTTTGCTAAAGGGGGTGATGGGAGACCAGTAGCTCTAGGCCAGCAGAGTTAAGGTTGGCATGCATGTTAGGTGCTCTCTGATAGCTGTGCTGCTTCAGTGGTGTTCAGGCAAGTGTCTGTTGGTGAAGGAGAAGAGGTACATAGGCTTAGAAATACTGCTTAGAAAATCCAAAGAGACAAACTTTGGGAATTTCAGTTTCGGAAAGAACCGAAAGTAGCTGATAATGGAACTTTCTGTTCTTTCCAAACTTTTGATTCTTTTTCAGTTTTGGCCCTATCGGTTCTTTTGCATTGATTTTTAAAATCGTATTTTTAACACTGTGGTTTTCCCCATTGTCTTCAATGAGGAAAAATGCAATGTTAAAAAAACGACGCTGAGAGAACCGAAACCGATAGGAGAACCGAAATTCATGAGAACCAAAACCGAAATAAACCGAAATCGAAATTTTGTTCAGAGTCCCACCCCAACAAACTGATCCTGTATGAAAGTTCACACCAAGAAGTCACCTAATCTTGGGTGAAAATCATGGATTTGATTCCCAATTTTAAGCCCATTTTAAAACATGCCCATAACAATGGGAGTCACTGCAAGATAACTGTCAAGAACTGTGGCCCCCCAGAGGTCTTGAACCAGCATCTGCAGCACTCCCAAGTAAGGAGATTGTTGTATCACCACAATGACACACTAGTGGCCTAGAGGAACTAGAGGATACCCAGCCCTGGCCGGTCAGCATCTTAGGGGTGTGCATGTTGTTTTCGTTATATCAATAACGAAAATTAAAATTGTCATTTTCATTATCGTTATTGCAATAACAAAAATGTCCAAAAATAATAACAAAATCAATAACTATAATAAAAGTTATTGATTTTGTTATTGCTTGACAGCCTGGCAGGTGTTTTGGGGAGGGAAATGTGGAGAGGGGAGGAGGGAGCAGACATCTCAGAGTCAGAAACAGTGTTGATCTCTTGAACTGGGAGGGGAAGGACCTGATGGATGTGTCTCTGGCCAATGAGCTGCGCAAGAAGATCCCAGCAGTTGAATGGCACCCTGTGATTCCTCAATGCCTCTGCCTCCCAGAACCAATCAGGAGGGTTCTGAGGGAGGGCACTGCAACCCTTAATATTGTAGGGCTGGGCTGCTTCACTCTGTGTTAGCTCTCTGATGCTTGCTTGTCAGGGTGCATTTACAGAAGCTGCTGGTGCTTGCACTAGAAATCCATATTATATAGTTGCCCCAGACATTCAATTTACCCCCCCCCCCCAACATGTGCTGCCTATATGGTTGCACTGGCCCTCTCTGCAACT
>QEPC01014402.1:6550148-6563563 GCA_003113815.1 Sphenodon punctatus | reverse complement strand
TGTTTCTACATAACTTCATTGTGTACAACGAATTGTATAATGTCTACACTCACATTCTTTACTTCATTGTATGAACTGTACACAATTTGTATACATATAAATAACAGACTTAAATTACTCTGACACAATTGTTCCTTGTCAAATTATGATAATAAATTATGTTCATAATTGTAAAATGTGCACGTTTAGTTATTGATAAAAATGAAGTATGTATGGTAAGGATTTTAGTACATATATTGAATGTATGTTGATGATAAAATATTAAATATTGCTCTAACTGTGAATTAATTTCTATGTTTTTTGGCGTTTATGTTTTGTTGCACTGTATAGAGTGGAAGGTGCTTTGAATTGTAATTGGACTGAATTTTTTTTGTGTGTGTATTTTAAGAAAACTTGTACATTTAAGGTTTTTTTTAAATATAAGTGTATATATAAGAGAGAGAGATTAAAGATAGATAGTAGATATTTTCCCCCTTCCCCTTTATATATCCCCTGGTCCATATATTATAGATATTAGTTGTATATATACAGATTAGATATTTCGATACTAGGCTGTTTTATTATATATATTAGGATTACAGAATAGGAACATTTTGTATTATACATAGGTTAGGTTTAGCTTAGATTCTGTATATACTATATAAATAAAACTACATATTTTGTACAGTATATATTATTGTGTGCAGTTCTTTCTGTATCACAATGAGAAGGGGAAGGAGTTCAACTTCTGACAATAATTCTTCATTGGCACACGAAATCAATACCAACATCAATAACGATACCAAAAATAAAATCTTTGTTTGAAATCGGTACCGATACCGATAATGACAATAACGAAAAACAACATATTGTTATTAAGAAAAATAACACATTTTAATAACAAAAACGATAATGAAAAACAAAAAATGACATGGGGTCCTGGTGCACACCCCTATTGATTGGGGAACCTGCACCTTAATTGGCTGAAAGCCTCTCTGACCCCATATAACTTCCTAGGGTGGTCACAAGCCTTTGTTCAGACTAACAAGGCAGACACGTGACTGCTGCTTCTTGCTTGCCACGGCCTGCTTTTAGTCTCCTGCCTTGACCAGTTTCCCCGGAGTTAGCTCTGCCACGGTTCAGGGAAGTCATCCCTGGATCGTGGTAGAGCGGGACGTCACGTCTGATGGCCTGCTCTACCTAACTCTGGCTGGTGGTTGGAGCTTTTCCGGGTGGGCGCGGTGGCCTCATAGGCCACCACACCCACCCATCAGGGAGGGGTCCAGGCCACACTGAGCAGCACCAGGGGCGGAGACATGTGGACCATGTCCACACGTCCCCCTGCCTTCTCCCTGTCCCCAGTGCCCATCATGTTTGATCAGTGGCAGGGCCAGATCCTGCCTGTGGTGAGGACTCTCACCCCGGGCAGAATCGAAGCATGGTGGTGCTCTGCACTATCACATTTTAAAATACCCATGGTTTCTGGCCCAGATCACCCCAGATTGCACCCCCTGCCATGCCCAACTGGTCTATTCTCCTGACCAGGACCTGATAGTGACTTCATAAGGTGCAACTTTAGAGTTGACTTCAATGGAGTCATGGTCTCATTGAGATAGCAAGCCAGGATCAAGTTGTGGAGCATTTTCAGATTGCTTTTGTTTTGCGGGGGGCCTTAGACTCACAGAGCAAATTGTGTCCCTGAGGGATACTCAAACTGTCATGAAGTCCTCACTCTTTTTTGAGACAGGGATGGCCACCAACACAACAGCTATGATCTACAAACTAGTCAGTCTACAGTAGTCCCATCAATGGGACTAATCAAAAGTCAGTGCTTTGTGGATAATGGTTTAAGTACTACCCACTGTTGTCAGGCTTGCCATTAAGAGTGAATGATCCAATTTACTTTTTGGCCTGAAAAATAATCAGATTAGCCATGAGGATTACATTTTGAAAACATAATCTGGTACTTTAAGAACCCTTCATCTAAACACAACACCAGTTAGCTGGCATATCATAAGAGGATAATTACATGGGTAGTTCTCTCTTTTATATGGGAGTTTTATCCTTTTTTAGATCTAAAATAGCAGACACGCTTTCCATAGTGCTGTTCATCTAAGAATATCAAAGTGCTTTACAAACACTAATTATAATTAATTACTAGCTGGCGCATGGGAATAATTCACAGGTTTCCTTCTTTCTCACTTTTTTTCTCTTCTCTCTACTCCTATTTTCCTCCTCCTCCTCTCCTTTCACGCTGTCCTCTTCTTCATGTGCTGCTGCCCTCTGTACCACATTGCTTCCTTGCTCAATGGTTGCCTTTGGCAGTAAGTCAAGGCAGAAAACAGTAAGGTGAAGCAAGAAGCAGGAGTGGGGGAAGAGAGACTAAGGGCTTGTTCACACAACACTCTGGAAGAGTGGATAGTGCACAATTCCAAATTCTGTGTGTTGTGTAGAACTCTACCAACATCCTGAGCTCCTTGGTGATGACTTGATCACTGCTCAGGGCAGTTTGCATCCTGCAAATCCAGTGGATCCATGTATCCACGCGGGTAACCATTTCAACCCTGAGGGTGCAATCCTATGGCCCATGTATACTGCACCTATGTGAAGCGGTTAGCCAGAATGCCCATGCTCAGGCGTGCGTGCATGCCGTGCATGCAGCAAACCATGCGGGGCAAAGGCACAACCCAGGCTGATGCGACCACCTGAGCCCACACACCCCACTGCCTGGGGGATGGAGCGGAAGCCATGCCTGCTCCAAACCCCAGGGCCACAGGGTGTGGTGGGCTGAGGGGGTTGCATCGGCCTGGATTGCATGGCTTGATGCATGTGCGACACGCCTGCATGCCTGAGCCTGCGCATTCTGGCCAGGCGCCGTGCCTGCAGGCAGCATGCGCAGGTCATAGGATTACACCCCATGTATAGAAGTACATAATAGAATCTTTGTTGCCCATCTCTGTGCCTTTTCCAGTTTTAACATGTCCTTTTCCAGATGGAGTATTCAGATATTAGGCAAAAGAGATAAATGAGTTGGAGTACAAAAGAATAATTGTTCTCTCCTTTTTCTGGGCTATAACAATTGGACAAGGGAAAGTCATAGTGGGGACATAGAGACAGAAGCAAACCCACCAGCTTTCTCAAATTTTGAATTACAATAATTTAGACTTCTTTAGACTCTCTAAGACAGTGTCAGCAGTGATGTGCACATGGGTATAAATTACACATGAATAAGTAGGTGTGAATCTAATTAAGTCTATATTACATGCTACCTACATGACATCAGGACCAGGAGGAGAGAATTGTTTCAATTTAAATTCCACTTGATTCACTTATACTCACTTTTGAATTTGACTCAATGGGGACGATTGAGCCCTGGTTTAAAAGAATATAAATCCATCAGAATCAATAGGCTTTTATGCCTTACTCCATGGTGGATTATGGTTCAATTCTATATTCATATTAAATGAAGGCCATCCATGGGAGATATCCCTCTAGGAACAGCCTATCTATCCCAATATACATCACTATAATGGCTCACCGATTGTTCAGACTAGAACAAAATTAGGTCTTCCCAATCTGTGGTTCCACCAGCTGGTCTGCAAAAGCATAGTGAGATTTCCTCACCTTACTAAAGTTTTCACTCATGAGAATTGGTGAGGACTTTGTATCACTGGAAAGATTTGAGCAAAGTTCTTCTTTCTGGCCAGTCGTAGTTGTGATTAGATGGAAGTACCACTCTGTAATCGGAGACATTACTGCCAAATGGATCAATAGGGAGCTATCAGCAATTAGCACTGCTGCTATTTGCCGGGTACATTTTTTCATTTATTGGAGGGGGCAAGAAAAGATGCCAAAGGAATAAAAGGTCTCCAGCACAGAGACACATATTATGAAGAAAGGGATAGATAAAATGAAATTGCATTGTTCATTTTGGAAGTTCCCTTTTCTTTCCCATTCCATGCATCTGGTCTTTGTGTATTACTTACCCCATTTATTTAGTTGTTTTTTAAAAATCTCACCCTATCCCTTAAGGTCAGTGTGGCTTATAATTCTTTAATTTATTAACTGTAACAGTAACTCAACTCTTAATCCTCACAACAACCCTGTGGGGTAGGTTAGGCTGAGAGATATGTGAATGGCCCAAGGTCACCCAGTGAGTTTATGGCTAAGATAAGACTTGAACCGGGGGTGGGCTACCTCCTGGTCCAAGTACTGCACTCTTAGCTACTACACCGCACTGGCTCTGCTTAATGACATTTGCTTAATAGCAGTGTGATATTGTGGGCATTAGCATTCTGCCACTGGAGTAATGAATTGGAGCACAACAGGACTAAGCCTGGTGGGCTTGATAGAGTCCCCAGAAGGCTTTGAGTTGCCTACAACCTATATTTGCACACATTGGCCCAACTGACATTCTCAGCTCAAAGGTGATCTTGAGACTGGAACAGCAGGCAATGCGACATGCCTGAGATGAAGCTTGACTGGAAGAACTGTTTGGGTTATAATGATAGAAAAGCAGGAATAGATAAAGGACCGAGATGCCATTCAGCGTGAGAGTGGCCAAGACTAAAATAGTTATAAATAACACAGATCAAGACTAGAACAGAAACAAATATTCAGAAAATGTATTTGCAAAGATTATTCAAGTACTCAGGTACACAACCAAATATCCAAATAAATAATTGGCAAAGACATGGTATTTGCATGTTTGTTATTCTGTGTACTTCCGTTTGATATTTTGTTTGTTTAGTTATTTCATTTTCACTATGTTGTTGATGTTAATTTGGTACAGGTGTCCAATGCTATCATGTGTAACAGTGCTATTGTGCTGTTATCATTAGGGGAATAGCACTGTTGTGCATCATACGTGCAACAGCGCCAAAGCAAAGTGAGCGAAGTCCTGAAAACAAAATATCAAAAGACTAATGTAATCAAAATACCAATGAAAAATAAACTAAATAATGAAAGAAATCAACATTCGGAATATGAAATTAATCAAAATGAATATCTGAATCTGGAAATAAAGCAAAGTTCAATTAGTATTTCATATCCAGGTCATCCAAGCACTTCACATTAATCAAATTCAGTATTCACAGCCAGTATTTGCTTCAGCTCTACTCTAGATTAAGGTGAAACAAGAGCCATTAGGGTCCTCAACGGCATTGCTGACTTCCTCTGTGAGGAAACCTAGAAAATGTGGGACCCTGTTCGAGGGGGTGTGACAAAGGGCGGCACCTTTTTTAGATTTAACTCCATACCTTATGGAATGTTGTGACATCATGACTCCCTGCAGAACGTGGGCTTATGTCAGAAAGGGGGAGAACCAAGGGTCTGTCAAGCTCCCTTTCTAAAGTAAATTTGCCCCTTATAGAGAGTTGTGATGTAATTGCATTCTGCAGGTGGGCAGGGCCACATCAAAAAATGGGAAGGGAAAGTCTCTATGGTCCACCCCTTTTCTGACATGGCTCTGCCCCTACCCTACCCCCAAGAAGCTCCAATTTCTTCAGGTCACTAGAGGTGACCTGGCGGAACTGCGGAAAACAAGGTTTCCACGGGATCCTGAAGACTGACTGAAACCAGAAAATGTGGCCACACTCATCCCAAGACTCCAGTATGATTTCATTTCATTTAATTTCATACCCCGCAGACTACACCAACAAAATACCAATAAAAATGCCAATTTCATTCATTCATACAAATAAAATACCAATGACATACCAGTGGCAATTATTGTATTTCATTGCACCAATGCACTGGGCGCTTTACCAGGGCCTGGGCTTGTGGGTGCCAATACCAATGGGACCAAAAGGGTGGAAGTGGGAAATACCAACGAATGGCCGAAAGCACTCCCAAAAGTTCAGTATTTTGTGACTGAACGAGAGCATCAGCTCTCACTTCAGCCCTAGAAGTTGTTTAATTCAACATCAAGAATGAATTACGGTAACATTTTCCTTTTTCTAAAGGGTGGGTCAGGGTGCATCTGTCAAGCATTCCTATGTTAAGAGGAGGCACACCACCATTTCACACACGTCCCCAGTTTCCCTGGATCCAGCACTGCCTTACATCAATGACTTCAGTTTTATTCATTATTACTACTATTACCACCTAAGAATGGGCGAACAGAACCGAGTTCGGAAATTCGGTTTAGTTCAGTTCAGTTCAGATATTCGGTTCAGTTTGGAAGTTCATTTCGGTCGACCGAACTATTCGAGTTTGGTCCGAACTCCGAACTTCCGAACAAAGCTCGGAAATTCAAACCCCATTAAACTAAAAGGAATATTATCTTTTAGGGATGGGCGAACAGAGCCGAGTTCGGAAATTCAGTTCGGTTCAAAAATCAAGTTCGGTTCGGTCGACCAAACTGGTCGAGTTCGGTCCGAACTACGTTTGCCCATCCCTATTACCACCACCTTGTTTGGTGCAATACGGTGTTGTTGCTGCTGTGCCATTAATCCTCTCTTGCCTCCATACGTGCTGGATTTTCTCTGTTTCTTTTCCTTACAGGTTTCTCCTGCAGTCTTTACTCTGTGATTGTGTTTGTCCCAAGAACGTAGCTATAATACATGCAGGCAATGCAGTTGGATTGGGACCCATGACCCTGAGGGCCCATGCTCCCTGGTGCAGGTGTTTCCCTTGTCACTGGGATAGGAGATTGGGGGGGGGGGGTAGCATTCCCAGGGTTGACTTATCACAGGGAAGCCTGGAGTAACCACCCTGAGTCCCACTATTTTCTCTACTTCCAGGGTCCCTGCAATGGCCCCCATTTTCACCCTGTCAGGGTGCTGGAACCCACCTCTCTCTTCTAGCAGGACTCCAAACATGACCAGCTCTAGGGCCCCACAGAGTTCTGGAGTCATCCCCTGCTGCCCGAACCTTCCCACAGGCTACAAGAGAGTGATTACGGGGAGGGGCCGCTGAGAGGAAAAGTAACTATTGGGAGGGGCACATCCCTCCCCCTCCCTACCCATATTATCTTTGCAAATTCGAAGGAAGGGCAATGCCTATTCCATCTTCTGCACCAAGTCCCATTCAAACCTAATTACGCCTCTGGTCTATCCCTTTCCGTCAGCCCCTCTGTCTTCCTTGACATGCCCACATCAGCTGGATGGTCAGTCCTAGGAACCTTGAAGGGTAGCAACATCTAGCATTGCATGAGGCTGTGGGAAGTTAATTGCAAGAGAAAGCACTAGGCACATTCCACTTCCCAGCTGTGGCTGCCTGCATGTCCTCTACTCTACCCAGCTGCAGAGGTTTGGTTTCACTGCTCCATTACTGAATTAACACAAGTACAGACAAGCACAGCATGAAACTTCTCAGCCCAGATAATGGGGCCTGAGGGGATCATTTAGGATGGTTTCATTAGAGAAAATACATAACCTTTGAGTTCTTCAGCGAACTCCAGCTCCACGTCCTTAACCAATAAAGGGTTTATTGCAGACTGTCAGGCAGGAATAGCAGTGGGCCACCTCATGTCAGCTTTAGCCAACTCAGTTCTCTTCCCCCTGCTTCGTCCAGCCTTGTTTACATCCAAAGCCTGGGCGCTGCAAGTCAATGATAATTAACAATGTAACAGAGAGCTACAGACCTAGTAAGTCTAGTATCAACTGAACTGACATTACTGGATACAGGGCATTATGGCAGGAGGTCCAGCTGTCAATAACTGTGCCCTTCCATTGACCTTGGGAGGATCAGTCATTGTTCCAGGGAGCAGAAGAAATTAATCAGAGATTCTTCGGAGTATGGAGTCGCCACATCCTTTAACTTCACACTCCTCTCTTTTTTGGCAGGCTGCTGGCTACAGGTGGCCCACTAATTGGAAACCTTGTCTGTGTGTTTATAGAACAAACAGCTAAAGCTTTAAGGAATTAGCAGGCGGGTATTAATGTTTCTATAGAGACAGAGATCTCAGTTCTTTCTCAATGCCCAAAACGCCAGATATTGAAAAATTCTCATTGATTATGCAGTCCCCCTTTCTGCTGTTGTTTGCAAAAGACACTTGAAAATGTCTGCTGTTGGCCTTAGAGGATGTTTAAAATGTTACATTCTTCTACACAGTGACCTTCCACCCATGCCTGCAACCTTCTCATGCCTCTTCAGCTGGCATCTGATAATCTTGGAAGGGTCCATCTTCTGAAAATCCTTGATACTTCCCAAAGGGGGAAGGAGACAGCATGAAAAAGTGGGCCACTCCGGCTGTTCTGGAGGCACGTTCCAGCAGTAATAGTTAGCATAGGGTTTGGAGAAGACCTGGGATCAGGGGTATAGAAAGATAGCTTAGATTCCTTGTGTCTGACCCATCTCATCAGCTAGAGTGGGTGGGATTTCACAAGCTCCTTATCTGTTTCAAAGTCCCAAGGTTCCCATGCCTAGAACTACCTCCCCGAACACAACCCCTCCTCTCCCTCCCTCCCAACCTTCAAATTAGGGCTGTTATTGGATTTTTCTTGATTTTACCAAGTACCGCCCTTTTTGGCCCAGTTTTTCTGAGTTCAGAATGGCCGATGAATAGCCCTGCCATTCAGGACTTGGAAAAATCCTTGGCTGAGTGGTGGTGGGTGGTGGGCCAAGGGCAATGTGACCAGCAGGGAAGGGGGGTCAGGGAATAGGACACCTGCGAGTAGTGAAGTGGGTGTAGGGAGGGCAGCGGAGGTTAAGCAGTGAAGTGGGGGTGCCACTCACCTAAAAGTCACCAGGTGCCAGGTGCACTGCTGTCTTGTGGAGTGGACTCTGTCAAGCTGCACAAGCCAGTCATGCTGCTCTGAACTGAATGAGGTAAAGCAGATCTCTGGGAACATGCTGGAAAATGTAGTCTGGCTTGTTCCCTGACAGTATTAGTTCTAATGCTGCAAGGGAGCAAGCTGGACTACATTTCCCAGCATGCTCTGAGACACCTTTAGGAGTATGCTCAGAACCCGATGGCTGAGTTCCCACCTTGGGTAAAAACAGATGTGGTTTGGGCCTGCTTTGACCTAGGCTAAGACTTATGAGACTGGGTCAAAGCAGGCCAGAGTGGGCTAAAGTGGCCAAGGATGCCTGTGTGGCTGCGGCTTTCCCAGCCTGGGGTCAGAGGCCACCATGGCCAGCAGCCACGGCTGTGCCTCATTGACCACCATGACTGCCAATCATGACAGAGGGCGAGGCACCAGGGGCACAGGTCAGGTGGGGTCATTTGCCCACATATCTGTTGTGCTTCCATCCATACCCAGGCTGTGTGGCCATCGGGATGGCTCCCGGGCTGCAGTCACATGTGTCTGGCACTCTGATCTGACTCGGACTGTGACACCTGGAATTTTCCACCCGGGACAGGTCATGACAGCAGTGTGCTACCATCAAGTGTATTTTTTTTACCCCCTGACTCTCCAGAACCAGGCTCCAAAGCCATCATGACCAACTGGGAAGGGCAACCAGAAGGTGGAATTTTAGCAGTGAGATAAAATGCTGAGCAGAAAAATGTTCCAAGAAGTCTTGCTGGTAAAAAGGAACACAACAAACAACACTCAAAGCTTGATGCTGATCTTAATAAACCACTTAAGCGACTCTTTCTCCCAAATCACTGTGTCGCCCAGACTCCTTGATAGAATAACAACCTCTTTATGCAGTTAGGACTGAATGGCTCCGAGTGACGTGTGCAACCCCACTCGGTTCTCTTCGAAAAGTCACAGCTATCCGTTATAAAAGGCCCTGTCATCTATGAATAGAGGTCGTCTTGCTTAAAAAAGGTAAATTGCTCCTGGATTTCTCAATGGCTTATTTCTTCCTCTGGGGTCATTAAAATCTTTGCTGTGATTACAACAATGAGAGCTGCAAGGACAGTTTTGACAGGTTTGCGGGACACATCAGAAGAACTCTGAGCCCCACCATTATTGTACCTATTGATGGCTGAGCACTGATCATCTTGTCACACAAGTGATTCCTCCTCTTAGAAGGAGACAGGGAAGCAGTTAAGGTAATCAGAGGTTGCCCGAACTACTTTTTTTTTTTAAGGAAGTGGAGAGGTGATGGATTATGGGAAACTGCCGAAACAGGCACCGGTGCCATTAAGGCTGACAGAGGCCTGATTGCGATTTTGCATAGAATAGGGGCACTTTCAAAAAAGTGTAATTTAAAGGCTCATTGCTCACTTCTTACCTGGCATTGTGTGAGACCGCAGTCTAGTCCATTTGCAATCAGCTGTTTGTGTTCTGCTACAGAACAGGCAACAAAAGCTCGTAAAGTGCCAGGTAATGAAAATGCTCGGCTTAGTCTGAATTGCTCTAAAGTGATCAACCAGTGACTGGAAAACTAGAGAGGGAATTGATGGAACAGTCTCTGAAATTTGCTTGACGTAACATTCCCCTGAAGTCAGGAGCCTGCATTTTGTTACTCTCAGTCCCTGGGAGAAGTAGCTTTCTTATGTGTTCCCCTTATTTTGCCTTATTCCCTGCCTTGCCATTCCACCATCCACGCAGGCATGCCTAGCAATGCAGGATCGCAGTAAAACCAAGGTTTGGATTAGGAGGACAAACATCACCTTCTGCCAACACAAGATACGAGCTTTGGAAAAACAGTTTCAATTTCCATAACGATTCTTGTCTCTGGCTGTGCTCTATTACTTAGCAACAAACTCACTCAGCTACTGCAGCTAAGAAGATCTGAGTATGGAGTTTGTCCTCTTCACCTAGCTCCTGGTTTGATTCAAACCAAAACTGGAGGCTGCTGGTTTTGGCTTCATGAGTCTTCACAGTTAAAGGACAGTGGGAAATCTGACTTCTATTGTAGTGAATCATTTTCAGGGAAGAATGTGGGAGAAATGGTGCATTTTCCCACCAGCATTACACTAGCAAGGATACTACATATCACACTTACAGCTGAAATGAGTACTCAGAAAAATGGGTGTTCCCATTGAATTTCTGGTACCCAAATTGAGTTGAAAATATTGGGTACCGATTGATACCTGATTTCAACCTGATTTGAGTACCCAAAGTCTTGGAATGTTGACTTCTGGTCCCACTTTTTCAGTTTTCCATCCCAATTTACTGATCGGTAACTGGAAAATCAAAAAATCGGTATCAGGAATAACTGATTTTTGGGGGGTCTGGGTACCCGATATGTAATTGGGTAGTCAATCGAATACCCAATGCAATGCTTGAAATTGTGGGTATGAGCTACCTGTTTCAGATCTAATTTCCCCACTTCTCCTATGCTACACACCTGGTCTCCTATGCTTTCCCCTATGTCTGAAACTTGCTCCCCCATACACATACAATCTACTTCCCTCCTGACCTTCAAATCCTTCTTAAAAACCTATCTCCTCTGTCAGGCTTACCTTAGCTCCCCACACCCATAGATTGTTCACAGATGCTTCTCTTTTATTTTGTATATGTATCTATCCCTTTGTAACAAAGCTAAGCACATGTACCTGAAACTCGGCCTGAAAAGCAGAATCCCAGTGAATGCTGTTTGTCGGAAAGAGGCTGTTCACCTTCATTCATGCCAAGGAAATGTATTGGCTTTTAGGTAGTTCTTTGCGAGTCCCTGTTTCAGAATTGCAGTTGCTTGGTATTTCTGGTAGCTCTTCAGTAGTGTGTGGTCATCGGTGTGTTGCCCTAATGGAGAATGAACTGAACTGCTAACACTATGGTTTATATTAGATAAACAAAAAACCTACGGTTTTACAAACTTAGTTAAGGCAGATTCATACCAAGCAAACTTTAACAAACCTAGAAATTGTGTGTTAAAGCTCCTGCCTTAACTTCCACACCATGTAACCAGTATGTTGTATGGCTTCGCATACTGTGCTCGCTTACAACTGAGGCTCCATGCACCCACACTTTGCCTTGGTCTTTCAGCTCCAATCCTCTTCCTTTGCAGGTTGGGGGCAACACTAAAGCTGAGCAGAATGCGATGTAAGTGTTTAATAAGAATTTCGGGACACGTTGACATTAAATGCATGGAAAGGCCAATGGAAGGAATGGAAGAAACATTAATCTTAATTTGGAATTAAATTATATCTCATTAAGTGTTTCTGAAATAATGCAATGGAGATGCATCTTTGGGGGCGGGGAGAGGATGTGGAATAAGAAAGGCAGCAGGGAGAGATGGTGGAATGACAGGGAGGAGGATATAAGGATGAAGTACAGGAGAAAAGAACTTGGTGAAATAATAGGAGGAATGACATAAGAAATTAGCAGAATCTCGAGATTGTTGGTGATGTAAATGATTGGGAGGAGTGATAGAGTATGGGAAACACTACCATGGTTCTATTAAGCACCATAGGTATATACTTGTTGTTCTACTCTGTATTGCCCGTGTTTTTCAACTCCTCTTCTGGGTGGTGTTTTTTTTTGAGGGGGGCGGGATTGTCATCTCACACAATGGGTATTTTCAGACGTTACGATCCCATGCTCAACCACACGGAATACCCACATGGTGAGCAAGGGACCGTAACGTCTGATGGGGAGAACGGAAGTTCCCCCCAGATGTTCACCCCCGTGAATCACGGTGGGGAATCACATTCACCACACGATCAGAGGTCCCGGCGGGGCTGGCCCCGATCGCGTGCTGAATGCGATTCCCCGCCGTGATGAAGGGGCCCGGCCCATCTGGACGGCTACCACGGCCCAGAATCGGCGACGGGATTCCGGGCTGTGGTCAATTTGGGCGGGCGCTGCAGCCGCATTGGCCGTGGCATCTGCCCGTCTCCCCAGAGGGTGGGCAGTGAGGGAGCATGGGGGGGTGGGGCCGTGCTGCCGCACGTTGTGCCACGCGGCCCAGCCCACTCCCTGATTCCCCTCCGGGATCCGCCGGCACGTCTGTTGGACGTGTCGGTTTGATCCCGGTGGGGGATCAAAGGGTGATTCCATGACGGGGCCAATACAGACCCTGTCACGTCTGAAAATACCCAATGTGTCACATTCTGTATTAGAGATGATCTTCATTATATTGGTCAGGAGTTTTGTAATTTTTGGGAGGTGATTGAAGTTTATTGGGTAGTCCAGATGTCTGGGTTGTGTGTCATCAGGTTGGAAGGTAGTAGATTAAACTGGGGGTGCGCTGGGGGGTGGAAGCTGAAGTCCAAACTTTTCTATCTTCTAACACTGAAGTGGTGCTTACTGGGTCACAGTCAGTGGGGAGCAAATAAGTAGTGAGTTAGAGTAGGTGCGGATCTGAAATAAAAGGAATTTAAATGTAAGGACATAACTGGTCCACGTAGATGTTTGATGGTGGCATATTTACATGCTGGTAGTCACCTGTGTACTGGGGAGATATATTTGATCTAGTGCCACAGAATGGAAATGTGACATGTAAATGAAAGAGAAATTCTTGCCACGTTGGAAGTAGAGTACTGATGTAATACTAGACAGGGAGGAGTGTACCGTGCTAGCTTTAGTGTTGCCCCTAACCTGCAAAGGAAGAGGATTGGAGCTGAAAGACCAAGGCAAAGTGTGGGTGCATGG
>QEPC01014402.1:6528753-6550048 GCA_003113815.1 Sphenodon punctatus | reverse complement strand
CTTTTTAAATGCCAGGGACATCTTGACACCTCATCTAACATGAAATATTGGACCAAAGCACATACTTAGCATACTCAATATCTGTCCTATGCAGCCATCTGTGACTATAAGTGTATGCTCACAGAGAAAACCCCGTCAACTTCAGGGTTGCAAGCCAGAGGAATTTGCCCCAGGGAACTCCATTGAAGTCAATGGAACTCTCAATACAGAACGTTAGTTTCACCTTAACTAATGGAGCCACTGGCGTGGCTCCATAATACTGGCTAGCTAAGTGACATAAAACTGATGGGAAAATACCGGAAATTGATGTAAAACTCTCCAAAATAATGGAAAGGGCCAGAAATTGATGCAAAATACCACAAATTAACAGAAAGTGAGGAAAATATTGGAAATTGATGCAAAATGACAGAAATGGGTGGAAAATGATGGAAACTGGCAGGTGCCAATCTGAACAAGAGCAGACGCGCCGAATCAATATATAGCAAGAAAATACCAACGAACATTTGCAAGTGCTCCCGAAAGGTAAATATTTCCAGACAGGATGGGAAAACGTGCTCTCCCCTCAGCACTACCTGCAACTTCTCAATCTTTTTAATGTACTTTTGTCTCTTCCTATGTTCCTCACTTCCTCTTTCCATTGTAGATTGTAAACCCCTCATGTCAGGAACTTGTTTAATCATGATGGTTCAATGCCAGGCACATTGTTGGCATCAACATCATCATCATGGTTGCCATCTTCGTCATACTTGTTTTCATCATCTGCGCATTTCTTATGGGATCCATAATATTTATTATGACTTCAGGGCTAATTCCCCATGCTCGTGTGAGAAAATACCCGCTTGACTCTTTTTTATTATATCACTAGAACCTGCAATGACCCCTGGTTCTTCCCATTCAACCAACCTCCTTCATTATTGCCAATTGATCTATGCCTGACTCCTTGCTTCATCAAAGGCCATTAGCAAAACGGCCAGGAGGATGGTTCCTTTAATCATTTTAGTTAGTTTAAACTGATTAAAACTAGTACAAACTGTGTTTCAGACAAGCTCTAAGATGTGTTGGGGTAGGGTGCAGCAGGGAGGTTTCTCCCGCTGTGGTCCATGCCGTACCTATCTCCTGAACATATCGATGTTTTTAGGCTTCAACGCTTGCAATCCAACCTCACCTTTCAGCAGTGTGAAATTCATTAGACATTCCAAAAGAAAGGGAGTAAACTTATTATTTTTTCCTTCCTGAAGTGGTAAATTTTCTTTTTCTCATAGCTCTGGACCTTTTGAATTTTGCAGGAGGTGACCTGACTTTAACGCAGTACAGGACACAGAGCATGCATTTTAAGGGGATAATATAAAAAAAAATAATTTTTAAATCTAAAAATACACTGTGGCTGGAATTACAGGAGTCCTACAGAGGCAGAGCAGAACTTGTATCTAAGGCAATGACTTGAAAGAGAGAACCAAAAAAAAAAAAAAAGGAAAATAAAAGTAATTTTGTACAAGGTGTGGGGGAGGGAAATCTTTCTTCCTTTAAAACAATCTGTGAGGCCAGAAGCCGTAGAGGAAACCAGGAGATTTCACAGCAATTCCTGTGGGAGATGGCTGTTTTCCTGAATTTCCTAATTAATTATACATGCTATTGAAGAGATGTAACATGGCTTCAAAAAAAAAAATTAAACTAGAGAGAGAGAGAGAGAAGACAAAAATGGTTTTGTTAATCCAAGTTGGAGCTAATTTCCCTTTAATCAGAAGTTGACAGGGAAAAGGTAAGCCACGGTGCTTTCCACGTTTAGCAAAGATGTCCCCACTGTCATTAACGGATACAGCATTTTTTGCCACTGACCTTCGGCGAGAAGAAAAACATTTCTGGGTGCAGTTTCAAGAGAGTCCAATATTTATTACAATTGACTCCATGGCTCAACGGTCATTACATTCACAGCTTGAAAAAAAAAAAAATGAGCTTTGTGTCTAAATCTCCTTTGGCTGCTTTGTTCTCTTAAATTTCCCCCCAAAGCATCTCATGGTAGTTCCTGGTGGAGAAAGGTCTAGATCAGGAACGGGGAACCTTTTGTCTCTGAAGGACCACTTTGAAAATTTGTATAAGCTCTGAGGACTGCAATTAATTGGTGATGGAGGTGTTCAAGGACTGTTCTCAGGAAGAGGACAGTCCAGATCGTGGAACAGTGCCATGACTCTATCCCTTATTCTTGTTTCCATGACCTCATGTCTGCTCTCTTCCCCTGAGCTCAATGTTTCGGGGTAGGATTTAGATCCAGTAGTCAGATCTATGAACTGGAAAGGGGCCACATACTTAAAAACCACCCACAGGCCACATTTGGCCCCTGGGCCTGAGCTCCCCATCTCTGGCCTAGATGGACATTTGGTCTGAACTTGTGTAGAAGTTTTTGGTTTTTTAATATTGGGATCAGGGACATCTAGCTTCAAAGAGCTCTGTGAGAGCTACCCAGGATGTTAACTAGTGCTGGAATGAAATTGACAGTTCCCAAATAATGGGCACAATACAATGCCATGCGGATCCCTGGGCAGAGCTGAGTGCGCAGGCATTTTGTCACGAAGAGTGGGGAATAGGTTGGGGCTCTTCAGGTTGGAGAAGGGATATGATAGAAGTTAGAAGTTTATAAAACCATGAGTGGTGTGAAACTAGTTAATAGGGAATGGTTATTTAGTCTCTCAAATAGTACTAGAACTAGGGAACACTCCATGAGACTAACAGGAGGTTTTTATTTAAAACAAACGAAAGTATTTTTTCACTCAATGCAAAATTAAGTTGTGGAATTTGTTGCCAGAAGATGTGGTCAAGGCTAGGGCTGAAACGAGAGCCCCTTTTCTCTCTCGTGTGAGAAGACGTGGTCAAGGCCAGTTGTGTAGTTGGGTCTGAGAAAGGATTAGCCAAGTTTCTGGAAGATAGGTCCATCAGCAGCTGTTAGCCAGGTAGGTTTGGGGAATGTAAGCTTTTGCTGTTGGGAGCTGGGGATGAACAACAGGGAATGGATTTCCCCATAGTGACCTGTTGGGTACTTCTTCCAAGCGACCAATGCTCCTGGGTGAATTTATTGTGCATTCCCACAATGTACTCTACAACAGCAAGTGATGCTGTGGGGGTGAGCAATCAGGATCCATCCCTGCTGTGCATGCTCCAGAGAGCTATTTTTGATGCTGCTTTGAAAACTGGGCTTATTATGCCAAGAGCTTTCTTTTATTTAAAAAATAATATATTAAAAATATATTTTTTTTTAAAAGGGGGGGGGAGAAAGGAATATCTGATGTTTAAAAATTCAAATCTGTTTTAGAATTGAGCCCAAGAGAACACAGACGAATTGGGATTGACAAAGGATAACTGCTTTTTTTCTCAAGGTATTGGACTCAGCTCTCTCGTAGTATTGTTAGTTTGGTATTTTTACTTCGGTTAGGTCATTTTGGTATTTCAGTTACTTCATTTTGACACCATGGTGTGTGCGCCATAGCCAAAACAAAGTAGTTAAAATGCTAACGTGATCTAAATAACTGCAACAAAATAACTTAAACAAATTATGTTTCTGAACGGAAGGAACCCAAATGTCTGTTTCAGTTTGTGGACATCATTTGGATATCTGGAGGATTGTCCCAAAATGCAAATAATATTGTTGTATATGCATTCGACTATTAGTTTCAAGTCTAGTGCAAAGGTGCTATGCCATTCCATCCTCAAGTGGCTACAGTGGCTTTGCATCCCCTCCACACTCCCACCCCACTGTGTGAAGACAAGCTTGCTTTGGGGGAAATGCACAATTGAGTCTCTGCAGGCACCAAAATGAAGTAATCAAAATAACTGATGGTTTAAAGAACAATTTGAAAGGTTACGACGTTCCTAAACTGAAATGTGGGATGTGAGAAAGTCTCCACTCTCAACCCCCATGTAGCATGACTATACTCCTGCTTATGGCCCGGTTCTCTGAATCTACAAGAAGATTAGCTTCTTCTAGGGCACTTATTTACTGTAATCGCTGCTTCCCAGAGATCGGAAGGAAACTGCACAACAGACCCAAAATGATTCCTGGTTAACATCCAGTATAATATCCGGTATCCTGGATAGTTCAGCAGTTATTTGGTAACAGTCCAATAACAGTAGAAGTTAACTGCCAAAGTAGAATACCGGCTATTACCACTAACTAAGTACGGTTTACTGAAAATACCACATCACCATTTACTGGATCACTGCATAACCAAACCAGTCCAGATAGAAAGAGGGAGTTAAAAAACAAATAGATGAAAAAAGAAACAGTAATTAAATGGTAATGTGGTAAACGGCAATGTGGTAAACTGTAATTGGTAAATGGTAATTTGGAAAATGGTAATCTGGTTAACCAGATAGCCGATGGGTACTAAACCAGTTACCATTTGATGTCCAACCAGAGACTGTGAATGTTGTGATATCTGTCTGGATATTGGATAGTAGCAGTTATTGCTTCAGGCCTAGCCCTGAGGATGCCCTGATGCCAAAGGTCAGACAAGGCTCCGACTCTTCATTAATGTAGATTGTGCATCATGCCTCTCCCAGTCTCTGCTCTGGCACCTAGCACAAGGAAACAGTAACTGAGATAGAGTTCCCCTGCGACCAAGTAGTTCCCTGGACTGGGGAAATCCTTGCAGTGGCTCATAAAAGCTTGAGTGTGCACACAGAGAACATCCCTTTGCTCTGTGTACCTTTTCAGTTCACTGAGCTAAAAAAACCCATCAGGGGTGCAACATACAGACACATTTTGATTGATCTGTTCCATATTTATTTCAATGCCTGACAAGCGAGACAGCCTCAAAGTGGATTTTCTATACACTGCCCCCTCCCCCCATCACAAACGTGTGTGGTGGTGGGGGGAGGGGTCCCTTGTGAACTCTGCGGCGGGTGCAGGGGGGATGGGTGTGCACCCATGGGAACACCCTGGATGGTGGGTGGGGGTGCATGTGTACTCCCGTGCTCCACCCACCATCATCCACTCATGGAGCAACGGACTCCAATGCTGGTTGCTCCATGTGTGGAGACGGTTGGAGGTGGGTGTATGCCCATGAGAATGGGTGCACACCCACCTCCACCCACCATGGGTTCACACTCATCCCCCCACCCACTACGGCCCCTTTGAAAAAGGCCTTAGACATGTGCTAAATGGCCATTTTGGTGTTTTTTTTGTTTTTTTCCATTTGTTCTGACTGGAAATTGGAATGAACAGTCAAAATGATTGTTCATTCTGATTTCCAACTGGAACGAACGAAACATCTCGTTCCGGGAAAAAAATTCCATTTCTGGCCTAGTCCCAAGTAGAAATGAAAGAGATATCTGGAGCAAATCTATATCTGTTTTAATGAACTAGATATAAACTGCAATTTCCTTCAGACTTTGTTTGCAGTTTCAGATCTTCATTTTTACATCTTCATGTTCAATATTTTATTCATTTTGGCAGTGCTATTTGGCTGTTTTTTTAATGTGAATGTTAATATGATTGCAGCATCTGGACCAATCACACACACAACCAAAAATGACACACAAAAAAGTCACCAAAGAGTACTGCCAAAGGGAACAAAATACCAGACACAAAATACCAAAATACTGGAGTAACTGAAATACCAGAGGGAGGAAAATGAAAAAATAGTGCAAACTTCCACAACAGTAAGAAGGGCAAATGTTTGGATATTCATTTGTGGGAATAAATATGCAAATTATCTTTGTGAATAATAATAATAATTTTTAAAGCATATGTGTTATAGCCCTAGTTGTAACAGAGGCAGGCTGAGTTCCCGCCCCGGTCATGACGTGGCAGCGAGTGATGGGTGACAGCACCAGGGAGCAGGCCATACGGCAGGACAGGAGGGGCCCCAGCACACAGGCAGACACTCCTTGAGCAGCCTTACCCCATATTTGGGTGTTTGTGGGCTGTGGGGGACTGGATGAGGGTGAGCAATCTGAAGCTGAATCCCGACAAGATGGAGGTGATGCTGGTGGGTGGAGCTGAGTGGTAGCCCCTGTCATTGCCAGGGTTTTCCTGTCATTGGTTCCTCAGGTCCGTAGTCTGGGGTTGCACCTGGACTCGTGGCTCCTCCTGGATGCCCAGGTGATGGGAGTGGTGAAGGGAGCTTTCTGCCAATTACATCTGGTGTGTTGGCCTCGTATGTCTCAGGCATGGATCTGGCCACCATCATCCATGCTTTCATCATCTCAAGACTGGACTATTGTAATGCGCTCTACATGGGGTTACCTTTGGTAATGGTCTAGAGTTTGCAGCTTGTGCAGAATGCAGTGGCCCGTCTCCTTACGGGGATGGGTAAAATGCCATGAGCATATCACACCAGTGTTCCGTTCTCTGCTCTACCTGCCTGTAGTCTTCCAGTCCTGATTCAAAGTGTTGGTATTGACCTATAAAGCCCTAAGCAGCCTGGGCCCCACTTATCTGCAGGATCACCTCACCTTCCAGGCCCTGGACATGCCCCTGAGGTCAACTGGAGACGCCTCCCTCGGAGTTCCCCCGGTATCTCAGGTGGCGACAATGGGGTGGGGTGGGGTTGTTCTCGGTCAGCACACAGCAGCTGTGGAATTCCTTCCCGATGGAGGTCGGCATAGCCCCAGACCTCCCCTCTTTCCGAAGACAGTGTAAGACCTGGCTGTTCTGCCAGGCTTTTNGACCTTTAAGGAGAAACACCTGTAGTCTTCCAGTCCTGATTCAAGGTGTTGGTGTTGACCTATAAAGCCCTAAGCAGCCTGGGCCCCACTTATCTGCAGGATCACCTCCCGATGGAGGTCGGCATAGCCCCAGACCTCCCCTCTTTCCGAAGACAGTGTAAGACCTGGCTGTTCTGCCAGGCTTTTGGTGAGGGAGACGGGTGATCGGTGGGGGGAGGGTTGTTTTGTGGCTCCGCCTGAGTCAATTTTATAGATTTTAGATTTTATTGTTTATATTTTTGTGTTGTTATGTTTTGTTGTATTTATGTGCTTTAGCTTTGTTGTATGCTGCCTCGAGCTACTGTGGTAGAAGATATCTACAGAAAGAAAGAAATATGAGGTAAGGCTGCTACCCAATGTGTCCTGGGAATTTTTCTGAGGACGCAGCTTGTAGCAGCCACCTGCTCCCCTGAACATCTGGCAGGCACTGGGCACACAAGCCATTGCATCGCATGACTTAGCTGCCCAGAGTGAGTTAAAGCTAACCTTCCCAGCATGTCTTGTGTAGCTGCACCCACAGAGTTGTAAGTAACCTCAAGGGGCATCTAGCCCAACTCTCTAGCTGAAGGATGTATACATTACACCCCAATAGATGGCTATCTGGCCTCTGGTTGAAAATGTCCAGTGACGGAGAGCCTACAACCTCCATGGGCAATTTACTCCATTGCTAAGCAACTTGTACTTTTAGGAAGTTTTTCCTGATATTTAACTAAAATCTACCTTCTTGTTGTAATTTGAGACCATTATTTCTAGTCTCACCCTCCATGGCAATGGAGAAAACTTCCTTGTTATCTTCTTTGTAGAAGCCACTTTAGATATCTGAAGATCTCTATCATGCCTCCCCCTTAGTCTTCTTTTCTATAGGCTAAACACATCCAGTTTCTCCAACATTCTCTCACAGGACTTGCTTTTCAGGCCCTCTGAATATGTTCCAACTTGTCAATGGACAAATCTGTTGCTGCACATTGTAAGCAGCTTCTGGATTCCATAGCAAACTTTCCTTTCCCCATCCTAAAAAGAACATTTTCTTTCAACTAACATAACATTTGCAAAGCATCACGCCATTCACTTCAATGCTCCAACCCTGTCTACGGATGTGAGAATGCGGTTCGGAAGTTCGGAGTTCAGACCGAACTCGAATAGTTCGGTCAACCGAACCAAACTTTCGAACCAAACTCAAATTCGATCAAACTGTTTGGTCGAATCCGAACCAATTCGGAAGGCCAAAAAACCTGGTTTTGAATGTATGAACTTGGTTCGGAAGTTCGGAATTTGACCGAACTCGAATAGTTCGGTCGACCGAACCGAACTTTTGAACCAAAATCGATTTTCGAACCGAACCGCACCGAATGTCCAAACTTGGTTCTGTTCACACATCCCTATCCTGGTCTCCCATCTTGTGTCTAACTTGCCTGTTAAGATTAAAAACTTTTTAGGGTAGGGATTGTCAATTGCTCTGTGTTGCAGAGTGTTATAGTACAATGGGTCCCCGCTCTCAGCTGCTGCGTAGGACTTACTGCACTACTAATAAATAATAACAGCAATTCAACCAATCATAGATGCTACAGTGCTCATTGATACAAAAATATCAATAACTATTTCAAGAAAACAAACTCATTGCAAAAAAAATTAAAATATTCGGGAGGTGGCTTGATAAAAAAAAAAAGGAGGTGTCTTGGGGATTATTTTATGTTGCAGTTCCTCTTTTTTGCCAGGCAAGTAAGGTGTCAAGGCCTCAGTCCGGTGACAAACAGAGCACTGGGTTTTAACGAAAATAAAATCCAAAAAAGACAGTAAGTCAAAGGGCTAGCCAGTTAGTCAAGGTCATACAGCCAGGAATCAGTCCAACAGAGATGTCAAAGCAAGGGGCAAGCCAAGAATGTTTTCCCATAAGAGTGCCAGGGTCATATCATGAAAGCTCAGTCAAGAGTTGGGGGGTATAAGGGTCAGAAATATAAGAAGTTGCTTGAGTCAGACCAATGGTCCATCTTAGCGCAGTATTGTCACAACCTGACATGGCAGCAGGTTTTCAAATTCAGCTCTCCAACAGAGGCCTCACCCAGGCATGCTACCTGAGACACTCCAAGATCCCAAGCAGAGGCCTCACCCAGACATGCTACCAAATATCCTGAATTGGAGATGCTGGGAATTGAACTTGGGACCTTATACATGTAAAGCATATGCTCTACCACATGAGCCATGGCCCACCCGCTAGTAACAAATGGAATGAGGCAAAGCAGGAGACGTAACAAGAGTGTGGCGCTGCAACAGAAAGTGATGATAGCAAAGTTCAGCATGTAGATTGGTGAAGCAAGGTAGCAGGGCTGGCTGTGGAGGCATGGCACAAGCAACAGGCCAGTAGTCGTTTGGTTGCTCACAGCAGAGAACTAGAGCTGAAATGGGGAGCTGGTTTATTGATTGATTGATTGATTTTTATTGGTCAAAATTAAAATTACACAGACCAGGCGTGATATGAGCCATTGCCTCAGTTCAAATAAAAACTAACAAAATCCCATCTCTAACATTTTCCTTGCCATATATATGCTTAACAGGAACTAAAAGAAAAGGAATTAAGTCATAGTAAAATTAAATAACTAAAATATCATCATAGCATGGGTTAACATACCCTCAATACAAATCTGTTTCAACCAATTCCCAAGAGTTACATGTAGTAATAACCAAATTCTCTATATTCAGCAAGTAATGATACTCTGAAAGTCCAGGAAAGCAGCGCGGATCGCAGCAGCTTTGCACAGAAATTGAGCTATCTTCTCCAGAAAACCCCGGTCCTTAGTTAACATTGTTATCTGGAGCAACTCCGAAGTAGCTCGTCCTGGGTATTTATCTAAATGAGATTGCAGCAATTGCTGTCTTAGGTTTACGTAGAGGTTACATTCAAACATAATATGAGCCGAAGACTCAATCTGCTCATAATCAAATGGGCAAAGACATTCCTCTATAGGTATTTTCTCCATACACCCCCTCAAATACCTTAGAAGGAAAGACATTTAGACGAGCCTTAAATAGGCTCCGTCCAAGAGCAGAGGGAAAGTCTAGCTTCAAGTAATAGGCCATATCCCCCTAGGCGGGCAATAGCTCCAGGTAATTACCCAAAGAATGTAGTTTCCTAATCTGGGCAATATCTTCTTGCCGGGCTACATCCTTCGTTCTTGTGATAAGTTCAATTTTGGCCACCCCACCACCTTTGGAGGCAAAGTAGTCTCTTGAGAAGCCCAAATAGGCAATTCTCTCCTTCATCTTGACTCTCCAGGTGGATTGAAAGCTGTCCTTTGCCAACCAGCGGAACAGCTCTATCTGGGGAGCCAATTCAACCCTAGTCCAGAAGAAAAGGGCAAATTTAGATGTTTTTACTTCCCAGCTAGTTGTTCCAGACTCCCGACTAAGAGCCACCGAGGGAGACCCGGCAGGCAAACGAAAAAGTTTGCGCAAAAGAGTGGACTGTAATCTGTTAAGGTTGACAGATCGAATCGTAGCCCAAATTGCTGCACCATAAAGTAATGGGAAGTAACTTTTGCTTCTAGAACTCTCAAGGCCATTATCTCTCTCCCTGCCCCTTTTCGTTGAAAATAATTCAATATTGCCTGTCCTGTACCCCTAGCCTTATTTAATGCCAGTTTGGCCTGCAGAGCCCAATTACTGCCTTGAGCTGGTTTATAACCTGTGGGTAATGCCCGGAATTTCAGACACCATGTCGACAGATTACCTGAGTGCCAATTGGGAACCAATTACCTTAAAAATTGGTAAATATTGGTACTGATTTACCGATTACCGATTGGTAAATTGGGTCAGGATGGAAATTCAAGCACTTGGGATGGAAACTTGAAAATTCCATACCGGAAGTTCAAGTCAGTATTCCAGGATAAGAAGTCAGAAAATCAGGACACTGGGTAACCCATCAGGCACTAATCGGGTACTGATTAGTACCCGAAGATGGCGAGTAGGGTGCCAGAAAATGGACAGGTTTACCCAGTTTTTCAGTTATTTGTTTCAGCTCTGCAGAGAACCAATGATGCTCTAATAAGTTATATAATACCGGGGAGTCAATCAGGAGGGAAGTTGTACCTGGCCAATCAGGGAAACCCTTCAGATAGCTATTATTACAATGTCAGGATGCAATTCCTGCAACAGGTCTCTGGGGAGCAGCTGCAGTGAGGTGCCAGACTCTGCCTAGCAACCTCTCAGACCTGGGTTCCTTTGACTGTCAACATGTAGAATCTGTCTCCCATATACTGCTTCAGTGTTTATTTATATGATGCAATCCGTTTGAAATATCATGCCACCTTTTTCCAGAAATTCCCTGGTCGTAAAGAGCATAATTTATGTATTTTGGCGTTGGAAGATGTAGACTCATCTATTACAGCGGCTGTTGCACAGTTTTTGATTGAGGTTCTAAATTTGCGTACGTTATTTCTCCAGTTTAAGCAACTCATGGGGGATGATACTTGAGTGATGGCACATTTTCTTTTTTGTTTATTTTTCCCTGAAGCTGCTTATATATTGTCATATTTATTGTTAAATTTCTCATACTTTTGTATGGTTGTGATTCTTATTTTGTCTTTTCTATGTTTCGGTTGTTTTTTATCTGTTGTTGTGTGTCAATTTATTGGCTTTTTGCTGCAAATAAAAAAATATATTATGACCTGGGTTCAAGGCCTGCTGGAACCTGGGGTCCTGACAAGGTTGTGACTAGAGCTGAAATGAGATTTCACCAAAATGATATATCACATCAAAATTCTGGTTCCCGATACTGTCTTGATTGAATTGAGAAGCTCTTGGTACTCAGAAATATCTTCATCAATATTTTATTTCTGGATATATCAACTTTCCGCTTACTGGGATCCTGTTTACCATTTTGCTGTTTACCACTTTGCCATTCATTTCAAATCCTGAGAGGTGATACCAACGCAATCCTGCATTCCTTGCAATCCATTTCCTCTTGTACTGGTCACACATTGGCTGGAATGGACATTCCTTTACTATCCTGCATTCCAGTTGCAGATTGGTCAAAGCAAAGGGAACAGCATAGAACAACAATTATGATTGGCAGGCGGCCCTGGAGTGGAAGTTAAAGGGCACTGCTAGGAGGTTAAAGGGTGACTATTCGCACAGTGATTGGCTCAGAAATGAGGAAACAAAAAACCTGGGGTAGAAGAGTTCAGCAATGTGGTAAGATGAAAGTTGGTAAATTGGGGCAGTATCTCATGGTATTGCAAGAATCGAGAAATTGCATCTCCTACCTCATGTAATGTTTATATGTCCTTTGACTAGCTACTGAAGGGAATTGTATTTGCCATATCAGCTTCGTAGTTGGCTTTTTTTGCCTCCCCCTCAGTTATACCAGTTGGGCTTTCAATCAAATTCTGAAGCAGGTTTATTTAACTTGGCAAATTGGGCTCTTAAACTGGGGAATAGATGATTATGTGAAGGGCTCTGGATCTGGGCTGGAATGGAGGTCTAATGGCAATGGAATTATGTGCACTGTTGGGGCCGAGTGGGGTGGGTTGTTTTCCAGGCTGCCTTCTATGGAGGGGACTTGCGTTGACCTCCCTGGGGCTGTACTGGTGGATGCCTTGGACAGTGTTTTATTTGTCATGTTTCATGTTTTATGTTGTTTTAATTATTTAAATTTGTAATTGCTGTAACTGGCCTTTGGTCAAACAACATTATAATAAATATCTAACTATGCAAGATAGTACCCATGGGGGGGAGGAAATTGCATCTGTATCGGGAAACAGTAAGGAAACTGATTCTGGTTCCCAATATGGCGAAATTTCTCATGAGCAGCAATTTAGCTTCTCATTTAAGTTTTAGCTGGAGGAGGTTAGGGCTGAAACAAGGACCCACAACAACAGGTATACCTGTCGAATTTCCAGTACCTGAATCAAACTGAATATTTTGAGTACTTTTGGGTACCTGAGCAGGTGCTATTGGGTACCTGAAATGCTGAAATACCGACAACTGGTATACTGAAATACTGACAACTGGTATACCGAAATACCAATTTTGTCCTGATTTTGGTGGATTTGGGGGAAATTTGGTATTTCGATATACCAATTGTTGGTGTTCCAGTATTTCGGTTGTTGGTATTTTGGGTGTTTGGATACTCAATTGGTATCCAGGTACCAATTTGGAGACCCCAAACAGTACCCTGAAAATGTGGGTATTACCCATGGGGATAAAATCAGGGACCTGTTTCAGCTCTAGAGGAGGTCCATTAAAATTAGCACTAACTGTGAGGGTGAGTTTTGAAATTTGACTTCAGCTGGGTAAATGGATTGTCATGGCCTCAGTGCCATTCACAGGTGTCATCTATTAGCAAACAGAGGATGAATGTGTGTAGTAGTCACTGAAATCCTCTCTGGGATAGAACAAAACTCGGTAAAAACCTCTAATGAATATCCAGTCCCAACTGTAGAGGTTAGATGACAACAGCAGATTGCGCTGAGGATGGTGGAATTTAGGAAGGCATTCAGTGATTAGCTTTTTAGTAATAACAATAATGTATAATAATTTGTTTAGCTCAGTGAGTGGTGTCTGTAGCCAGCCACCCTCCGTAGGCTTCGTTTCTAAAAGAAACAGAGCATGAGCGAGAAAAAGAAAAAGAGAGACGCCTTGCTCACTCATGTGTTTCCATAATGCCTACCAGAGCTTCACCTCTATTTGTGGCCCTCCCCACTGCATTTAGAAAGTCATTGAAAAATGTTAATGGTCTGGTGGCAAAAGCAGCAATTGGGAATGACGAATGAGCCGGCAGCAGAATGAGGGTGTGCAGCTAATGATTTCCTACAAGTGCTGATTAAACATCGTCCTTCCATCTCTCACCATCTAATTCTTCCCGCTGCTGATTTATGGTGGAGGGGAAACCCGTGCATGGTGCCTGGAGTTTTATTAGTTGGCAAGAATTTAGCAGCGCAAGAGACTTTCTCCTGGTTTCTAATTTTCTTCTAATGAAGGAGAATAAAAGAGGTGGAGAGAAAAAAAATGTTAAATTGTCTTTTCTTTTAAAAAGCGAAATTGGGCTAAAGTCAAAATAGCCTATTACAAATCCTGAGGAGGGAAAGAGAGTCATGCTCATCATTTGGGATCCTGTTTATGATGAGAGGGGTCATTACTTCATAGAAATCATTATCGTTTTCCAGGCACAGGAGAAGATATGCACAAAGCTCCTATAAATGGAAACTGTCTGGGGCTATTTCTGTCTGTTTAAATATAACTTCACTCCTTGTTTCCCCAAGTGCTGCAGTGTCTCCTTCTAGCCCACTTGCAGGAAATGTTACGACTCCAAGAATAATAAAATCCTGGGCTAGAAGGTACATTAAAAGATAATTTAGTCCATCATTCTACCTTCAATAAAGATCAACAATGGGTGTTTTCAGACGTTACGAGATCACAGTCAACCACGGTCAATTCCTGGTGGTGGCTGTGATCGCGGCACATCTGTTGGGGGGAACGGATGTTCCCCCCCAGATGTTACCACGGCGTGGAATCACATTCACCATGCGAGCGGTCGAAGAGGCGGGACCGGAGGCCGTCGCGTGCTGAATGTGATTCCCGGCAGTGACAAAAAAAAAAATCACGTCTGGTCGGGTGCCACGGCCCGGGATCACCGGCGGGATCCCGGGCCGTGGCGAATTCGGCCAGACGCTGCGGCCGCATTGGTCCCGCCGCCTGCCCATCACCCCAGAGGGTACACAGTGGGAAGCATGGAGGGGGCGGGGCCATGCGGCAGCACGTTGCGCTGCACGGCCCCGCCCACTCCAAGATTCCCCGCCGGGATCCCCCCGCACGTCTGATACGGTGTGACGGGGTCATCCCGGCAGGGGATGATTAGGTTGTTTTCGGTACGGGGCCAACTGGTCCCGTAACGTCTGAAAACACCCAATACCTAAGAAAGATGTTTCTCTAACCCAGTAATACGTAGGGCTGGGTCAACACCCGCTGCCCCCCGTCTTCCGTTTTCATGGGGCATTTCCATGACAATGGAAGTGGTGCTCATATTTCCGATTGGTATTCTGATCAAAACCAAGTTTGATCAGAATACCAAATGAACAAAACAACAAACAAACAATCCCCCCCTGTTTGCATATGTGAAAAACATATGCTGTTTGCATATGCTGAACTGTTCTGAGCATGCCCAAAACGACACTGCCCACACTCAGAGGGTAAAAACAAACCCTCCGTTTGGCCTGCTGTGGCTCACTTGGGCACGAACCCCACTTGCACATGTGTACAGGTGCTGCCAGATGTTGACCTGAGGGATCCTGGGTCATGTTGGAGGTTAGCCCAGGTTCTGATCTTGAAAAATCTCCAAGGTCATAGCCCAGGCTACTAGAGTCTGTCCAATTGTGCCAAAGCGGGTTGTTCTGGGCTGCATGTGTGTTCCCAGATTGGGCTGGACTGGGTCCGCCATGACAGGCAGCCATGACTGGCCGTCATTGACTGCTATGGTCGGCTGTTGTGGCAGGGGGTGGAGTGCTGGGTGTAGCGCGCCAACAGGACTGGCCGGCTGTATGTTCCCTGTTCTCCCCACCCCCGGTCTGTGCAGCCACAGGTTTGTTTTGTGCCCATCGTGCACCGTGTCTGCCCAAGCTGCCTGTCCTGGATCAGGTTGGGACGCAGCAGCAGCTCAGAGTCATTTCAGTTTTTACCCCAGAATACTGGTGGTGACATCTCCGCCATTTGGAATGTAGGCAGTCCCATTTTGCGCATGGTCAGAATGGCCATTTTGCGCATCAGTGAATGGCCATGTTTTTTTGTTTGTTTTTTTTGTTAGTTTTTTTTCCTTCGATCATTCCATTTTGAAGGCAATCAAAACATTGATTGTTATAAATTCTGATCAGAACAACTGAAAAGTCCAATTCTGTTGGAAATGAAAAATGTGCTGAGATTTCTTTTTCAACTCTCGCGGTACCCATTTTTAATCCCCCCCCCCCCGGTGTAACCCCATTTTATAACTCTAAAAAGTGCCTATTTAGGAGGGGAAATCCCTCTTTGGGTGCTGAATCCCACTGTCCTACTTTCAGGAGTCAAAATCCCTCTTTCACGACAGGGAGACCAAAAAGCCCTGGTATTAAGTCTAGGATACCTCTTCCTTGTTGCCTCCCAGCAAAAGCACTTGTGAGGACAATGGGGAGATGATGGAATGACAAAAAAAACCCCAAAACTAAGTGAAATGAGAAGCAGGAGATCGTCTGTCACTCTTTATGTACTTGGGTGTGTGTGGGGTGTGTGTGTGTAAAAGTGCTTGAGGATGCAGAGTTTGTTTGCTGGGGAGAGGAGTTTATTGGCCAAGGAGGGCTTGTCCTTCTTCGGCTGCTCAAAATGTTGGAAAGTATGCTATTTTGAGGCATTTTGCCATTAAATCCTCACCCATAATTAATAATCACTGAAAATCTTTTGATTAACTTATCTCATTAATAATCTTATTGGTTATTAATATATGCTGCTGGATTATTAAATCTGCTGATGGACAGTGTCCATCAGCAGATGGTATTATGAACCCACATGGAGTCATGACACATGTTTGGGAAACTCTTATTTAACCTATTTTTAAAAGATTTCTAATGATGGACACTCCACACACACACTTGACAGTTTGTTCCATTGCCTAATTATTCCTGTACTGAGAAATTTCTTCTTGATATTTAACCTAAGTCTTTTCTCTGCCACTTTAAGTCCATCAACTCTTCTTTAGTCTCAATGGCCACAGGGCATAATTGGCTTTCATCCTATTTATAGCAGCCTTTTATAAATCCGAATACTTTCATTGTGTCTTCCCTCAGCCTTTGTTTCTACAGGCTTAGGCTTAGCAGCATGCCCAACCCTTCCCTACAGGGCTCATATTCCAAACTCTCTATCATCTCCACAGTTATCCTCTGAACCCTGTCCAATTGGTCGACATCCTGATTATAGTGTGGAGTCCAGAAGTGGACACAGTGCTCTAGCTGAGATCTGACTAGTGCTGTAGTACGAAGGTTTGAAGACTGTCATTTAAAAAAAAAGGAGAGAGAATGTGCAATTAACCAAATTGGGCTACACACTAGAAAAGTCCTTTGTGTGGGTGGTTGCCTGAAATGTCAGCAGAAAAAAAGAGGAGAAAGCAGCAATGTATCAAAAACCTTGCCATGAAGTGGAAAGGTTATGGAAAACTAGAGCAAAGATGACTCCAGTGATTTTAGGAAGACTTGGAGTCACCCCCTAAGGACACGAACGAGCTGGTGAAGTACGTTTTTGTGTGGGGCATAGCTCCCTCATTTGTCTTCAGGGTATGTCTTACAAAATAGCTCTGTCATTCCAGCCAGTGGTGTATCCTGGTCACACTTTCCCCCTACTTGTGGTAACTTTCATTATCTTCTTTTTCTGTTGGTGAACTCATCTGTTTTGCTGGTTAAGTTGTGGTGAATCCTCCTTTGGTGCTGGGCAGGATGACCCTTGAGGATCCTTCTAGCTTTATGTTTCTATGAATATGGGAGAAGTTCAATCCATTATGTTCAGTGAAATCAAGAAGAAAGTCTTATGAGGTAGGGGGCGTGCAATTCATCGGTGTTCTTATAATAACAAAAATATCCATTTTTGTTTATGTTATTAAAAACATAAACAAACATTAAAAAAATGTTTACAATTTTTAAAAAAATGTTTTTTCTGGGCAACGTGGCACATGGCTCAGGCTGCAAACAACAGATGCAAGGGGGAGAAGGGAGAGCCTAAAATGGCCACCTAAGCCGGATGTCTCAGTTGGCCAATTGGCAGCACAGAAACATCACAGACTCCTCCAATAGACTCAAGAGACTGGTCTTTGCTTGCATGCTCTTGCAACTTGCTTGTACCAATCAGGGGAGCTTGGGGGAGGGCACAGAGAGCTTATAGAAGATAAAGACACACAGAGCTCTGCACCTGTGGCTAGTTGGTTGTTGCTCTGTACACATCCAGTGTTTTCCAGGCTTGACTCTTGTGCTTCTGCATGTGAGCTGTTCAGCGTGCCTTGTGCTGCTTTTTAGCCACATTATTTGGTACAAAAAGAAGAGACCAGACCTCTCCCTCTTCCCATTCCCATACCCTCAGTCCCCTCCAATTACACATTCCCAACCCTGTGTGTTCCTGCAGGCTGACAATGCCGTGTCATAACCTGGAGGGCCCACAATGGCAAACAATAGCCCCTGGCCGCCAGCAGATGGCGGCCAGTGGGCTCTTTGTCACACTCCCTTTAGGAGGGACAAGGACGGGGAAGCGTGCACTCCCCGCTGCAGCAAGGTTGCTACAGCGGGATGTAATAGGGACTTCCATGCTGGCGGGAAGGAGCTGTGGGTCCGGCCAGAGTTGCCCCAGGCAACGGGCTTCTGGCCAACTCGGAGGCGCAGTGAGTCATCCTCCTATCCCTGCAGGAGCGTCTGGCTGGCTGTGAGGCCCTGATGGTGCAGATGGCTGTTGCGCGGGAGAGGCACCCACCAAGGGCGCAGTAGGTGGTGGTGGCCTCACTGCCTGAGCAAGGCCCAGAGTGGATGGAGCATGGGGAGGCAGGGATTCCCCCCCTCAGTGGACATTGGGCCCTGGGCATGCCCAGGCCCGCGTGGGGAGCCCCAGATCAATTTCTGGCCCCCGCACCTTATGCGGCGGCCTTGGTGGAGGCCCCAGCCACCCTAGCAGGTGAACCCTGGTGAGGGGTCAGGAGGGTGGTACCACTGTTCAGGTACAGGGATGGCGTCTCGCCTCCTCACCCTTATGCTCACTGGGCGGGAGCAGCCCCTGGAGGTGGTTGGCGTGGGGGTGGCTGGGGATTTGGGACCACCAGCAGAATTTCTGCGAGCATCTGGGCCGACCCTAGCCTTGCATCAGGTGCCCCTCAACAGAGAGCTGGGCAGAGGGGGGGCGCCTTGTCCCCCGAGCAGGAAAGTCACCCCGACAGCGGAGGGAGCAGAAGAGGAAGGTGGGGAGCGAAGGGATCAGGAGGATCCAAATATGATCAGAAGAATTGAGACATTGGAGCGCGACTACAGGCCATGGCAGGAGATTACCAGCCCCCGCCGTCACCACTGGACCTATGTCCCACAGTGCCAGCTTATGCAGGCATGGGAAACATGGGGGTAGAAGGGTATAGTCCCCAGCTTACTAGGCCATATGGGCAGGGGGCATGGGCCCCTCGGTGATGGCCAGGCCCCCGCTGGCTGCCTGTGATGGGCGGCAAGGGAATAGTCTCCTGTGGGGGAGTGCTCCGGGTGGCGCATCTGTTGGATGTCTCCATTCTGTCAGAGGTCTCCATGGGTGGAGATGGGTGTGGGTCGGTGTGCAGCAGGTGTTGGTGTGTGTGCGGTGGGAGCATGCATGCAAAACCACCCACCGCCCGTGGCATTTACATGCGCACACACCTACCGCACACCCATCCCCCCACTTACTGGCAGCCATTTACATGGGGGGATGGGTGAGCTCACGCGGTGGGTGGAGATGGGTGTGTGTCCTTTCACACAGATGCACACCCATCTCCACCCACGGAGCCCCTTCCGGTNAAACCACCCACCGCCCGTGGCATTTACATGCGCACACACCTACCGCACACCCATCCCCCCACTTACTGGCAGCCATTTACATGGACTGCCCCTCCCCTCCCCCCCCGCTGCACACCCGCCCAAACACCGAGCGGCTTGTGGGGGGCAGTTCGTGTAAAAACAGCCAATGTGGAAAAGGCCCATATTGAATTTGAACATCTTAGGCTGTTTTTACACAGACAGGGTTTTGTGGGGGGATGGGTGAGCTCACGCGGTGGGTGGAGATGGGTGTGTGTCCTTTCACACAGATGCACACCCATCTCCACCCACGGAGCCCCTTCCGGTTTTCCGGATGGCTCCGTGGGTGGAGATTGGTGGGTGATGGGTGTAGATGGGTGTTGTGTGGGAGCGTGCACGCACAAACACCCACTGCCCGTGCTGTTTACACGGGCAGACACCCATTCCCCCACCCACAGTCGGAGCTTTTACACAGACTGCTGGAGCTTTTACACAGACGCCCCCCCACCTATCAAACACCTGCCCGAACACCAAGCGGTGGGTGAGGGTGTCCATGTAAAAATGGCCTAAAAGAGAAATCTGTGTGATTATGTGAATCATGTGGTTTCAGATATTTTTAAATGAGAGCACGCTCCTGCAAGCGGACGTCTTGTCGGTCATTTTGTGGATGCATCTTTAGACTCCTTGTCAGTCGCTCTTTGGACTCAGTGGTGAGAGGACACTGCTGGTGTGGTGGGGACGGCTGGCAAGAGCACGCTGCTCGTGGAGGGCCTGCTTGGTAAGAGGTTGTAATAAACCTTTCAGTTTTTGAGTGTTAGGTCTTCTCTTTTGCCAGTCCCTGCTGTTTCAGCAGCCAGTGCCTGCTTCCTGCCAGAGTCTGGTTTGTCCTGTCTAGCTGCTGTGTGCCAGTCTCTCACTGATATTCCTGCCTCCCAAGGGGATTTCTTTTCAACTCAAAGCCTTGTCATACTTGGTGCATCATTGTCTCCTCCCCTGCTAGTCCCTGCTGCTTCACTGCCCAGTGCCCCTTGCTTGTCAGTTTCTCTGTGTGTCTGCCTGCTGCCTGCTAATCTCACACTGACATTTTGCCTCCCAGGGGCTTTCTCTTCAACTTGAAACCTTGCCATACTTGGGGAAACAATGTCTCCTCCTGTGCAAGTGCCTAGCTACTTCAGTGCCCAGCACCCGCTGCATGCCAGTGTTTGCTTTGCCCTCTACTCAGCTGCTGCGTATCAATCTCTAGCTGATATTTCTGCCACCCTGGGACACTCTCATCAAGTATGGGTAAGGGAAAGTGTCAAAGAGACACTTTTGAAAGCACTTTTGAAAGGTGCGGAAATGAAAAATTTTGGTTCATGTTATTGTTTTTGTATGTTTTTTCATTTTTAATAACAAACAAAAATGGGCTGTGACAGGGCGATGGTGCCAGTGATGAGTACCATCAGGATCAGGGCCCAAAGCACACATTCTCATAGGGAATTCACTCTTGAAAGTCTTTATTCATGCATGCAGTCTTTCAATTCCTAGACAGCTATTCCTAGACAGCTACGGACTGAGAGCAAGGGGTTACCCTTGCTCTCAGTCCGTAGAAGTCTTAGCCTCCTGGCTCTGGGTCTTGCATTCTCAGCTGTAATCAGTCCAGAGTACTTCTCACAGGAGCTCTTAGTATAATTACATCAACTCCCACAGTCTCTATTCCCAAAGTCTCTCCTTCACTCAGGCCTCTGCTCAGAGCCTCTGGCTCTCTGGCTCATCATAGTCCTTCAGGGGTTCCTCAGCAGTCTCCAACTTGCAGGCTGCGCAGGCTTCTGGTCTGTCTGGTCCTTAAGCAACAAGGGTTCAGCAGCTGGGAGCAATCCTCCCTGGGAGCTCCTCTCTCCACATCAGCCTTCGGCACATTGAGCCTCTTCCTCTGGCCAGCCCAGTTTTATCACTGTCTGGGCTGACTTGGCCACTCCCAGCTCCTTCTACTTCCTAGCTGGCCAGTGTCATGCCCTTTCCAGATATCCTTCCAATTAGGCATGAACCTTCACCTCCAACCATGCCTGCATCCTTGCTGGTTCCACTCTTGTGCTGGT
>QEPC01014402.1:6478862-6525288 GCA_003113815.1 Sphenodon punctatus | reverse complement strand
GCTACCTGAAGGCTGTCCCCGATTGGCTGACTCTACCCCTGATTGGTTCCCAAATTCCTGGATCTGACACATATCTATGCCCTGCTATGCCTGAAACAAGAAACCTCTATAAATTCTGCTTTCCATCTGTATAGAAGTAGCAATGAACACTCGCAAGCAATCCTGAAAGGTTGGTATTTCCCTTCGGAACAGGAACACTTGCTCTCATCTCAGCCCTATGCTATACCCTGCCCTGCTACATTACTTCATCCCATTCTTGAGCCTACAGAATATCTTACGGTTGAATCTAAATTTTCACGTGGATTCCATCCTTTGTGGAACTGGGCATTTTGATTGTTCCAATCAGAAATAAGAAGGAACAATAATTTGTTTGGATTTCTGATTGAACCAATCACTTTTATTTTATTTTTTGCCATTTGTGCATTGTGCAGAGTGGTGGCATTCTGATAAAAATCCCAAAAGCCATTCCATCAGGTGTGGTGCGCCCCCTAGGGCACCAGGGGTGGTGACCCTCCTGGCCCCCAGGACTCCCAATCCCACCACAGCTGATTTAAAAAAAAACAAAAAAACAACAACAACCCAGAGGCTGGAGCTAGCAACGCCTCCACTGCTGCTTTGAATCAAGCTTGCAGCACCCGCACTTCCGGGTCTTCTGGGGGAGGATGCACGGTGGCAGCGTGCACTGATATGACTGGCCAGTGTAGCACATTGTTTCTTCTCAGAAAGCTGTTGGATTAGCTGGGGTGGGCTGGGAGGAGTGAGGAGGAGGATCTGGACACTCAAAGAGGCTGCTAGCTAGGCTGTGCTCTCTCTGTGGGAGGAGCCAGAGGAATGCTGACTCACTGAAAGGCAGCAGACCACCTGGAAAGGAAAAGGAAAGGAAGCCTAAGCGGGTCAAACTGGTCCCATTTGCGGTGTGGATAGCTAGCTTCACCGTCCATACTGCAGCAATTGCAAATTGCAATTGTGGCTTTTAGCCACTGGGGGCAGAGCAATAAAAGAGCTCTATCGGAACTCTTTTAAAGGGCGCCTGGGTGGCTGGTGCTGATGCCCAGGGCGCAGGCAGGAGAGTGATTGAAGGGAGGGGGGAGAGACAGAAAGTGAACATGAAGCAAGCAGAGTAAGCACCGAGGGGGCTTCGGGGTTCTGTGGGGGAGAGCGAGACATGCCATGGGGACGAGGGAGAGAGGGGATCTGGGGTTTCATTGATCATTCATTGGAGACATTGATTGCAAACACCAGAGGTTTTGTATTTGCCAAGTATTTTTATTATAAAAACTTGTCATAATTTTAAACATATGGTAAAGCTTATAGTAGCCTGTCTCTATGCATATGTTACAGGCCAGGTATGACTTCCCATTAATTGCTGGGTTTTGTATTTTTCATGCAACATCTCCTAACCTTTCTGATTGGTTTCTTGGATTTATGTCATTTTGCTCTAGTGTAGCTGGAAATGGGAGTTCACATTTCCAACTGAATGGCAATGAGCTTTCAGTTTGTAGGGAGAACTGAAAGTGCTATATCAGAGGTGGGGAAACTTTTCCCTCCCAGGGACCAATTGCAGCATTTATGGTGTGCATGTTAGGATTCCACATAATCCTGTTTTCCTGTATTTCCCATGCATTTTGGTGTGTCTTTCTTTGAATGCCACATGGTGGGTGCTTCCTGCCCTCTCCTGAACTGTGCATGCCTCTTTGCCCTCTGTAAAATGCTACGCAGCATTTATTTTTATTTATTTATTTATTTTATTACATTTATTTGCCACCCCCTCATGCTCATGGCATCTCGGGACGGCTTACAACACCAATAAAAACATTTTAAAACATCAACACAATTTAAAAACATCTAACAAACACCTAAAAACCCACCACCCCTCCCCCACGATTAACCAAACCCCCTTCCCCTCCTCCGAAGGCCTGGGAGAACAGCCAAGTCTTACAGGCTCAGTGGAAAGCCAACAGACTTGGGGTCAGATGGGCTTCCTCCGGGAGGGAGTTCCATAATCGCGGCCTGGCCACCGAGAACGCCCTCTCCATTGTGGCCCCCCGCCTTACACGGGGGACCTCCAAGAAGGCACCCCCGGCAGACCGAAGGGGCCACCCTGGAGCACAGAGGGTAAGACGGTCCCTGAGGTATCCAGGGCCAAGACCGTGTAGGGATTTATAGGCCAAAACCAATACCTTGAATCTGACTCGGTACGTTATAGGAAGTCAATGCAGCGCGCAGAGCACAGGAGTAACATGCTCTCGCCAACTCGTCCCCATCAGGAGACGAGCCGCCGCATTCTGCACTAGCTGCAACCTCTGAGCCAGCGTCAAAGGAAGCCCCACATAGAGCGTGTTACAGTAGTCCAGCCTCGAGGTGATGAAGGCATGGATGAGGGTGGCTAGGTCGGGTCTGGAAATGTATGGACACAGCCTCCGCACTAGATACAGCTGGCGGAAGGCAGCCTTCGCCACCATCTCCACCTGCCATCCAAGCGGACACCCAAGTCCAATAACACCCCCAGATTCCAAACCTGTTGGGCTACAGGAGAGCGGACCCCTCTACGAGGGGAGACAGCACCTCCCCCGCCCTACCCACTGCCATCACCGCCGTCTTATCATGATTGAGTTTCAGTCTGCTCTGCCGTAACCAATCCATCACGGCTTCCAGACACTGGGACAGTACTGAGACAGCAGGACCTGGGTCAGCTGAAAAGGAGAGGTAAAACTGGTGTGCCATTTAGGATTTCTCATAATCCTGTTGGGTTTTGCAGCATTTTCTGTGCATTTTAGTAGTGGCCTATGCTGTGCGTGCATTTCAGATAATGTAATGTTGCTTGAATTGACCTTAAGTAAGGTATTGGACATTTCTGTAATCTGGGCTAGCTATTATAGTACTTCTGTTTTCTCTGCCTTTGTACTCCTGCCATTGAACATATTCAGGTTATTGGAGACAGGTGGGTTTACAATCTAAGAAGAACAATCCCTGTTTGCCCCCATGCACACTGAATAAGAGAGATCTGGGGTTGCCTGGTTTTACCATGGGCAGGTTTGGGGATGGAGGGGAAAGGTTTGTGACTTCTTTGTGCCCCCTTGCTTGCACCCATGCCCACTGGACTTGCTTGGTTCTGTTGTGTGCTAAAACTACTATCCTTGTGTGCATGTTCTATTCATTGTGTGCATGTTGTATCCTTGTGTGCATGTTGTATTCCATTGATCATGTAAGTGTGCAATTTTAGGCTAGGCTCCACCTACTGTTGGCTAGGCTCTACCACCTGCTACCGTTGGCCTGGTCCCGCCCTTCGCTACCAGCTGCCACTGTGTTCCATTTTTGCGGAATGTTATGCTTCAAAGCAGTGTTAGACTATTTTATGGATAACATGACCTTGTCATGATTTTAGACCATTGTTTTCAGGCAGCCCCCTTTCCCCCCCGATGCTCCTCTTAGTCTATTTGCCATATGGTCCACCTTGTTTCTAGTACTACCTAGCTCGGCTAGCTCCTTGCTTAGACTGCTTTTTGGCTTACAACCCATTGATTCAGTGGTCCCATCTCAGGTCTGAGGACTAACAGATGAGCATGATGGTTATGCTGTGTAAGACAAAAAATACACAACAGTTCCATTTCTGTAGATATGAATGCCAAGGGTGTTATATTGGTATGTGTATAGACTAAGGAGGAAGAGAATCAAAATGTCCTAGAAAGCTTCTGTTAATAAACCTGAACCTAATGTCATAGAGAAACTCCACATGCTAGCTCCACCACTTGAGGAATTCTGAAGTGAGCTGGCTAAATCACCGGAGAGTAATCTTACAACTGCATATGGTCGCTATCAAGGGTACTGGATAAGTATTTCTGTAGGAAACTCAGTTTATTTTAGCATTTGTTGCCCTAATTCAGGACAAGAAAGTTGTGATCAAACATTTTGTGGGATGTGAAGTTCCAAAATATGTACATTGGGGAAGACTGGTACATTCACCAATACAAGTTGGTCCAATAAAAAAAAATCATCCTTACTACGTTGGGTATTCTCTTCAGCCATTGAATTCAAAGGGAGTAAAGCCACTGATTTCAATGAGGACAAAAATGCATCCTTTGTTTCTTGTCATCCTCATATTCAGAACTAACACATCAAATACACAATCATCAATATTTTGACTCTTTTTAGTGAAATGAAAAACACATTGAGGTTGCCAAAATACATCATTCTGGAATGTTGACCTAAAACAAAATGTTACGTTTTCAAATGTTGACCGCAAAACAAAACATTCTGGTTTCATTTGCCTGAAGAAAAATATCTCTAAAACTGGAATTTCCTTATGGAAAATTGTGGTTTTGCAGAAATGATCTTTCCAGACCACGTGTTTGCACCAAAATATTTGGTCAGTGCTAGTTTTGACTCCGCTCTATCTATGGCTTTTGGAACAGGCGGGTCACCGGGGAGAATACCGGATACCGGATGTACTGGTATCGGATCTCCCAGGTACCGGATTTACCGGTATCAGCACACCGGATTTTTAACATTGGCCACGGTACTGGATTTTTTACATTGCGGCTATTGACTTCAATGGCCGCAATGTAAAAAATCCGGTACCGCGGCCAATGTTAAATATCAGATTTATCGGATTAAGCCGATACGCCCAAATACCGGCAATATCGGATCTCAGGAGAACTGGAATTCCCACCCCTAGCTTTTGGTTGTTGACACCTGTGTATGAGCTAGTGCTCTGTAGAGATTCCTATATTTGCCTAGATAGATGGTCCACCAGTTGCATCTATCTATTCCTTTATGACAGAGTGCCTTGAGATCTCTGTTTAGTCTAGAAGGAGTCAAGTAGTTGAGAAATGACACCTGAACACTAGCTTTACATTTCCAACTGGTGTCTTATTAGAACTTATTTCAAAGGCATGTCTGTTTTGCTTCATCACTCCTGCATGCCGAACACGGACTGTCAACACTGCTCCCAAATAGACTGCCAGAATGTAAAAGAGAAAACCTGGAGTGGTAGAGATTACAAACATTGATTAATTTGAAATCAAATGCAATAGGCTCTATGTAAACCATGGACTAGATTTACAATTACAATAACCGCATCATTACACCTTACCATTGACTACGCTATAAGCATTTGGCTTGGCTTGATAGGAAAGTTGTAGTTCAATAATTCCTAACACCTGGGATCCCAACTTGATAAACAGAGGATGTTTTGCAGAGTCAGCATTGTCCACAATAGCAATATTGAGGGGTAAGCAGAAAAATGCAGGATATCTGGATCACGGGATCTTTCCTCTTCCAATATTTGCTTTTGTACTGGAAATATACCTGCTTCTTTATTTTAGGATTTTTTCTTTAGATGTATCATTGGCCATCTTTAAACAGGCACGGCTTGGGCACAGGTCCGTGAGTGCCATGTGAAGTGCCCATGCACATCTGGTGAGTGTGGGGGCAGAGGGAAATCAAACAGGTCGGGATGGGTGTCACTGGGCGTGTGTCCCTACCCACACACCGCCCACTCCTCCCCTGCAGAAATCACCCCAGATTTTTTTTCCCAATGTTCCATGCATGGGCATGAGTGGTCAGTGTGCGGGTCAAAGAAGCACGTGCCCACCCAGATTGCCTTATGACGGGCAGTCAGGTGTGGGGGAGGGGGAATGGGTGGACCTGCGTGGGCACATCCCATTTAAAAATGGCCTCAATTTTTCCATGCCAAAAAGTAACAATCATAGTCCTACAGAACCCACTGACCATTTATTCATATTTTCAGCAGCAGGTATTAATTAAAGGCAATTACAGCGATGCAACACATTTAACTGTTCTTTAGAATGAAATGGCAAGAGGTGATGTTGGGCAGAACTAGAGATGAAGTATGCAGCTCATTTGTAATTCCCAAATATTTCCCAAAATGGAAACTCACAGGTCTCCCCCCCCCCCATATTCTGTTTTGTGTTTTTTCAGTTTCGCAGGTCAGTCATTTTGATTGCTTGATTGTTTTGGTGATGCCATTTTTGGCAATTCCACATGCACACTTGTGCTAATATGGCTAGAACGATACAACCAAAATACTAAAATGGCAAAACTGAAATAACTGAACTACTGGAAAAGAACAAGAGAGAATAACAGGCTCTTTTCACACAGGGTAATTTCAGGCATTACGAAAACACCTTTCACCACAGTGAACCCCAGTGAATTCCCTGTGGTGGCGGCGTTTCCGTGCACGTCTGTTTGACCCCCACCAGATGTTCACCACAGTGAATCTCTGGCGGGGGTCAAGGCTAACCACGGTTCTGGACCTCTGGCCGGCCGGAGGTCGAGAACCGTGGTTAGACTGGCCACGATCCAGGATGGACCAAAAGTAATGCTGTCTCTTATACACATCTAGATGTGTATAAGAGACAGGTGTTAGAGTGTCTGTGTGAAGAGGGCCTTAGAAACAGAACCCTGAGAGAGTTTAAATGGATATCAGTTATTACCTGACCTAGCATTTTCACTTCAGGTAGAATATTAGATGTGTTTACCCATTTTTGTGGAGGTATTTGTTTCAGTTCTAGGAAGACTAATTGACAAAATTGACAACATTTTGCAGGAAGCCCAGGACAATAATAGCAGAGGAAGCGGCAGGTCAGAATTGTAGTGCACCAAGAGAGAGACCACTTGGGAACTCAGAACTGGATTGCAGATGTACAACAAATTTTCCTAAGTGTCTGCAGGGTGCAAACCTTTTGAGGCCAGCTCTAGGGGCAAGTACCCAGAGCCCAATATAAATAAAGATAAGTCAACTGAGGATGACTGATTGCTTTCATGTGAGGCAGGGCAGGAAGCTTCTGGATTGTCTGAAGGAAGAGACATAAAATCTTAAGCGTGAATGAACCAGTAGGGAGGGACATTATCCCAGAGTTGCATCTCACTGCAGAAGGGAGCCAGACAGATTGAAGCTTGTCCCAGGACCATGGCATACACAGGGTCTTCCCTGGATCTGACTGGCCAGGGGAGCTAGGCCAGAAGTTCTGTCCTAGTGCCCCTGGCCAGTCAGATCAAAAGGTGCCCAGGTTGGACCCTATTAAGGCTGTTTACCAAAGCTATATGGAGTCCATGAAGGGGCCCACCTACATAACAAAGGCTGGACCAGGCATGGAATTCCCTTCACCCAAAGAAAGAGGTGACCACAGGATGGAATTCCCTTCACCAAAAGAAAGAGGAGACCACAGTGTGAAGGGACGCATGAATCATCCAATTTTGGGGCCCAAGGAAGCGCTTGCTTCATCAATAGATGAACCCAAGACAGGAAAAGAGAATGTTTCGTGTCATGACCAAAGTGTTCTGATAACTCAATGACAAATGTTCCCAACATGACTCCTTCTCTTTATTTAGCCTACATAGTGCTATCAGCCCCTCTATTCCATGAAGAAGAGGTTCTGTGGATTTGCAATTTACATACATATCCATTCATGTTTATAAATGATAGGAATGTAAGTGAAACAGATTTTTCCCTGGTGACCCTTCTTTCCTACTTTATTCAAATCCTGGCCAGCAAGACTTTGATCATATAGCCTTTGGGGGGGGGGGCGGGAAAGCTTAAAGTTTCAGATCAGATTTGTATAGTGGGCACTCAACTTCCAGTGAGGAAGTACAACAGATGGATAACACCCTCTGCTGGTTAGTTAGGGAAAGGAGAGGAGAAAACCTTGGCAGACAGTGTGCTCAAAAGGGGGGCAACATCTGGATTAAAGGCACATAGGGTTTGGGTGTACAGTACAACAGTCTGGCATGACCCATGACTATTATATGAGGCTCAATCTCAGTGGGAGAGAAACTATGATGTAGGTGTGTGTGTGTGTGTGTGTGTGTGTGTGTGTGTTAGACAAATGGCATCCACCGAAACCCCAAAAACACAAGAAGGAGGAAACTACTGTGCTAATCACTCAGACATCTTTCCATTAACTACTTCAGGTGCAATAATAGATTGATAACTTGAATCCAGCCACAGCTAGTACCATAAAAATAAGCAGCAGTAGAATAAAAATAATCCATTATACGGAAACATTTTGGAGCACTTTACAAAAATTGCCAAAATAATTCTTCCCAAACCACCATGAGGGAGGGAAATCATCTTCTTCCTATTTTCTAGAGCTCAAATGAGAGCTGAAATGGGTACCCCCCGAAAAATGGGTAAACCAGTCAAATATACGCTACTCAAACAGAAAATGGCAGTTTGAGAAATAACCAGTATCCGTTGATGCTCCATCGGGTATCTAGTTCAGTTAATCTATTTTCTGTTTCTTTTTCTAATTTTCAGCTTTTTTGATTAGGTTATTTTGGTTGTTCAGTCATTCTGGTAGCATCATTTTGGCAGTTTTAGCAGGCAATATTGCTCATGTGCAATTGCTGAAAACAGTGTAACTGAAATACCAGTATGGCCAAACACAAAATAACCAAACTGAAACAGCAAGAATTGGCATTACCCCTGAAAACCAGATATGCAACTACCCACCTTGGTCATAGATGTTTTAATTGTTGATGTTTTAAAGAAAGTAAATGTTTTTATGAATTTTTTAATTGTACGTCGCCCCGGGATGCCGTACGCATATGGGGTGACTCATAAATGTAATAAAATAAAATAAATAGACATTATTCAGAGGACTAACCCAAAATGCAAATACTACCTGTAAATTATAAACCCACTACCCATTTCAGCTTTAATATTTTCCACATAGAAAATGAAAAAATCTGTAGGGACAGGTTACGTTAGAAACGGGTGGAGGGGAGGGACCGGGCGCTGGTGGCGGAGATGAGGATGGACCAGTGACTGCAGAGGCGGGACATGAACCGCCAATTAGAGGCACTCCAGGCCCACTCTGACCGGCAGGACAGCCGGTCCGCAGAGCTCGGTCAGGCACTGGACCGCTCACTCGAGCAGGGCATATCCCTCCTCCTGCAGGCTGGGGCCCTCAATGCCTTCATAATGGCAGCAGCCACGCGGGGTGCCGTGACAGCACCCAAACACGTGCCCCCTCCACCCCCACCGGCCGTACCACAGGCCCTGCCAGCGCTGCAACCCCCACCTCCCCAACAACATCAGGGACCATGGACCTGTTCCCCTGCAGCAGAGACGCCAGTTGTCAGCCCGCCAGGCCCCGAAACGGCCACAGGCGGTGCAGGGGGGTGGGGAGGGGCAGGGGTCCCCCAGGGGCAGCAGACAGGGGGCAGGGGCAGCTCCCCTGGCCCTTCCACCTGACAGCACCTCCTCCTCCACCTCGGCTGAGGGGGGGGGTCAGTAGCCTCAGCCAGCCTGGTTGCCCGGGGAGGGGACGACAAAGGGACACCAGGGGACGGGGGAGGGGCACATGGGGATGGGGGAGGGGCAGGGGCAGGGCATCATAGGGGATGGGGAAGGGAGGGGCACCTGGCACCATGGAGGGGGTGGGAGGGGGGACGGGCATGAGAGCACACGGATTTACCGGGGTATGGGGCCGAACCAGGGGACCACAATAAATGGTTTTAGATGCACCTAAACCTGTCCAAGTGCTTTCTTTCCTACAGGTGCATTCCCCCAACACAGCCTCACAGACGTCCGCACCAGGCATGCTATGATTGTGTGCCCCACCCCAAGGTACCGGCTACAGCCCAACATTAGGGGTAACCTGTGTGGCCCCCCAGGGCTGGGGCCTTGTGCCCCGGACCACTGCTTCTCCTTGTACGTGCGCGTGCTGTTGTTCATATCTCCACTAGCAGGTGTGTATGCGTGGGGCTGTCCAACCTTGCATGCCAGCAGCTGTGCGCTACCCACTCCCTTCGCATCCCTCCACAGTGGCCCCATTGTTCCTGTCCTGCTGTTATCTGTCGGCCTTGGCAGCCCCTGTCTGCCTGTCCAGCCCCCCAGCCCCGCATCCCAGGCTGCCCCCACACCCACAGCGGCTCAGACCCTCCAGGAGCTGTACCATGGCAGCTGCATCTCAGCCCGAGGTCCTGCTCGGAGGCTCCGGGAGCTCTGTCCGAGTCTGGAGCGCCCGGGAGAGCATGGCCCTTTGCAACCTGTGGCATTCGCCCATCGTTCAGTGCTGCCTGTGTTCCGTGCCCACCCGGCCGAATGCCTATCGGTGCCTGAGCTTTGGCATGCTGCACTTTGGCTATGTCACGACTGCTGGCGACTGCCGCGTGCACTGTGAGGAGCTGGGGTTCACTCCCTTCCCTGAGGGTCGCTTACCAGACACGCTGGGGGGCCTTGCGGCGTGGAGTCCTGCCGAAACGGTCTCCGCTAGTTTTGGTCAGTGTGTGTGCGCCTTCCCGGGATATGCGACCTGCCTGTGTGAGGGTGGCCCTGCCGTGGCCATGTTCTACTTCATCAGCGTGCAGGGTGCCCGTGGGTATCTGCATTCCCGCGGGACTGCCTACTACCGTCTTCTGGAGATGTCCCACCTTCCCTGGCCCCCTGCGGCCGATTATGGCTTTCCCCACCGGGCCGGAGCTGGTGGCCCTGGCGGAGGTGTGCAGCCACCCTGATGTGCAACTCGGGATGAGCTGTGCGGATCCCTTCAAGGCCTTCTACCTGATCTGCTTCCACATGACCGGGCATAACTTCTGACGGGGACTGTGGCAATGGCCCCGCTATGTGCACCTGCTGTCGTTGCCGCCTCCTCCACCCGATGGGTGCCCCTGCAGCTGGGTGTAGGGCGCTCTGGGCCCATATGACAGCCGTCTGCCTCCTCAGGACCTTCCTTCTGCCTGTGGCCTGGGTGCTCACACCAATGCCTGCTGCCTCTTTGGGATGGCTGAACCCCCGGTGACCCGCCTCTGCCCACCTGCCTGTTGCCCCCTCACCTGGGACCCGGTGCCTCCACCCCGGAACCCTCCGTGTGGCCTCTGTGGTGGGCCGTTGTGCTGGTTCCCTCCCTCCCGGATTGGGTCCCGTACCCCCTTGCTGCTGCCCCTTCTCGCGCGCCCTGGCCCCATGCGCTCCCGCTCAGTATGCCTCTGCGCCTGGCCAGTGCCGCTTGTGTCCTCAATAAACACCTGTTGTGCATCCCTGTGCCTTGTGTTGCCTCTTGTCTCCTTGGGCTGCTGGGTACCCCATTCCCCTTGCCCTCTGGGCTCCTGTCCCCTCCCTCTCCTGGTGAACTGGCCGTGCTGGCCCCTTGCCACCCCCCTCCTCCCATGCATCCAACCGTCCGTGGGGTTCCCTGTCCTCCCCTATTGTGTGCCTCCCTCTGTCCCCCTGCTTGGCTCCCCTTCGTCGTGTGGGTGTGCTGCTTCGTTTGTGTGTGTTCGCTTCTCGTTTTGAAGTGCGCGCACCTTCCGTGTGGCCACTGTTTGCTCGCACTGCAGCTCCCTCCACCCCCTCCCTTCATGTATCCCTTCCCTGGGCGGGACCCTCCACCATCTTTGGCTTTGTTTGCCCTCAGGCGGCCATGTTTGCTTCCGCATAGCCCCAGTGCCTTGTGGGGCTCCCACCGCGGTTCTCGCCACCATGTCACATCTGTTGGGTTCCCCTGGCCTGTGTTCTCTCCGGTTGGCCCCGAGTGGTGGTGCTGCCCCTGTAACGTCTGCTGGGGCCGTGCGTCTCACCCAGTCCACGGTGAAGCCATTCACACCGGGGTGGGGTTCACTGTGGTGAATTTCACCATGTCACAGCTGAAATCACCCAGTGTATTTATTGTTCATGTATGATGACACTGGTGCTCCACCCCAGAAGTGCTGCATTCCTGCCGTGAGTTCGCCTTCCTTTCGTATGCCATTTATAAAGCCTGCAGAGATCCTTCGGGTTGAAAGGAGCTATATAAATCTCAGTTATTGCTATTATTACTTTCGCCTGCATTTATCCACCGAATAAATGGCTAGGTAAGTTGATTTTCAGGCTGCTTTTCATTATTTGCTGAACAAAGCTACCTGAAAGTGCCTGACTATTACTTACACCAAATTTAATTTGGCGACTAATAGACCCTGGCATCTAAAGCAGCTGGGACTCTATAATCAACAAATTGAGACTTGTATTTACTAGGCAGGGATTGCGGACTTCCACAGATACCGAGCCTTTCTGAATGTCTCAGATATTTATTTATTTTCTCTTCTGACACGCCGTGTTCAGAGACTCCAGTTCAATTTAAAATTATTTTCTTACCCTGACAAAACCCAGTAGTCAGATTCTGGTCCCTACTCCTGCTGGTTTGGGGAATCCACCATTGGAATAGGGCCCTGATAGCATGTGTCAACAAACATAATGCAATGCTAACCATGCATTGAGCCATCAAAACCAAATTCACCCATTACGACTGGTTCTGCACACATGGTTTGTGCTGCCTCTTAATACTGTTTAGTAATAGAAAATTGTGAGTATTAACATGGATGGCCCTTCCAGAAAGATGATGCTATTTCTGTTAACAGTGGACTGCTGCTACTCCACTGCATCTGGAACCAAGGTTACTGTTCCCAGGTAATACACACTTGATAATTTGCTCATGTGAGAAAGTCTTGAAGAAGATGCTCAAGAAGCCACATAGAAATCTGTGGCACAGCAAGGAAGGAAATTGATCCAGAGTGTTTCAAATTTAAGGTTATTTTCCCGGTTATTTTAAGGTTATTTTCCTTCTCCCCTTTCTGCATAGAGCTGAAATTGGTATCTGTGCAAATGGATAAACTCATCAGAATCTTAGTAATTGACCCAACCTGGTATTGTCAGCGATTAAATCGTATATGTTTACCCCTCGATTAGTTGCTCAAGTCAACATATTGAGTAACCACTACTGTTTTACTGAGTTACCATTTGCCCATTTCTATGCATCCATGTACTCAAAGGAGGGGAGGAAGGCATGCCTGCACAGATTGAATGTGCTGGGTTAAAACTAAGGATGTTCCAAGTAGTTAACAGAAAAGTGCGAGTATTTCTGAGTTTCAGAGGATCAGGCCTGAGTTTTCAGGCTGCTCCATGGTAACCCAGCGAATGCTTGGAACTTGGATGCAGCAGGCAGGGGTCAGGAAGGGGGAGCACAGGACAGCCGGCAGAGAAGGAAGCGCAGGAGGCAGCAAGCTCTGATGAGCTTGCTGCTCCCTGGGAAGGGGGGCAAGATACTCTGGCATGATGGGCAGGAAGGCGGGGGCAGAGAGCTGGTGGGTCAGCAAACTCACCTGAAAGCCATGGGAGCTTTAGAGAGCAGGCTCACCAAGACTGCATTCAAACAAAGAGCAACCCCACTCTTCACAGTGCACTGGTTCCCATGGCTTTCAGCTGTTTGCTGCCCCCCTTCCCTGCTGCCCAGTGCCCTCCTTCCCGGCCCTGCCCCCTGCTCTCTGTCCTTCCCAGACTGAGGATTTTGCCAAGTGCAGGGCTGATTCTTTGGTCATTTGGCACTTGGCAGAATGAGGCCAAATGCCGGGATACTCAGTAAAATCCGAGGGCCAAGTTTCAGCCCTAGTTAGTTAGGAATAACCAAGCTACGTTTGATTCCAATGGTAAATTGGAAAATCAGTAACCTGACCTGATAACAGCATTATCCAGAATTTGGGGGGTTTGGCTGCCAGACACAGTAACCATTTTTCAATCAAGCACCCAACAAGCTGCTCAAAATCATGGGTGTTACCTGTGGGACAATTTCAGCTCTATTTCTGCATAGTCTTAGGGTGCTCATTCAAAGAGCATTCATATGAAATGCAACCATTGATAATATGTTGGGCAAATCACAGCATGGCCCTTGTCTTTGCTGTGAATATATCTGAATAACTTAGCCTTGGCCAGATTCTAAAAGGTTTGTTAGACCCTGGTTTTGCAGAGGCGTACAGTATCTCTATCATTAATCTATCATTAATCCATGTCACAAAAAAACAATAAACTAGCCCAGGTTTTCTCTGCACCAGGCTTCTGGGGCTCAGTTTACTGACTCTGTTCAGGCAGTTATCTGTTTATTGATTGCACAGCTATCATTCCAAGCCTGGGCAAACTCCCAAATTAATTTTCACAATTAGCACCTACCTCTTTAAAGTTTGGCTTTCCCTTTACAGCTGTGCATCTCCACAAATAGTAAACAGGAGCCAACTCTATCAAGCTACGGAGGTAAAAGACACCATTTAAAAGTCTTATCTGGACTAGCCAGCTGGGAACATGGAGGGTATTGCTGTCCTGTAAACCTTCCTGATAACCGTGGCACTAAATTATGTGTTACTACAACCCTTTCCTCCCCCTTTCCTCATAGAGACAAATGAAAAGCTTTCTACAACAAAATGTTGAAGAGATATATCCCCAGATTCAAGGCCTGCCAAAGATCACTTTGACTCTTGTGTTGACTGCAGTGGGCTCTGAAGAACTGCAGGTTGGATAGAAGAGCAGTACCATTGGACTCTGAAACCCATGCCATCCGATATCCAACTGGCAAAGGTCTTTATGTAAAAAAAAATCTGCCCCCTCCGCCCAAGTGTGAGTGGGAGCAGCACGAATGCTTAAATCAAAGACATTCTGACAGAAAAGGAGGGTAAGCAGGCTATGGGTGTTAATATACAGTGTAGTCGGCATGCTGCCTGCAGTCTCAGGGAGAGGAGCCACCCTTGAGCAGATCAGGTCAGGAGACTGAACAAGCGTTCTTGCAGACCAATCCAGCCAGGCAGAGGGAGCTGTAAAAGATGTGAGGCCAGTGCCTCACCCCCTGCCATGAGGGCCAGCCATGGCTACCAATAATGGGCAGCCGTGGCAGCGGGTCATAATGGCCCCCATGCTGGGAAAGGGATGGTGGCACATACAAACATGCTCACTCGCCGTGGCCTGCTACGGCTCACCTGGACGCCCCTTTGGGCCTAAACTGCGGGCCTGGTTCTTAATGGTTCTATGATTCCTGGGCAGCCGCCTACCTGGTTGGGGGCTGTAAGCGGGCCCACACCTGGTGGCCCACTAACAGACACACAGATAAGGCTCTCGCCCAAGTGGGCCATAGCAGGAAGAATCATGTTTATTAATATTCCGTGTCACAGGAAGCCACTCACCAGCACAAATTTGAGGGCTGCCTAGGTGGGAGAGTTTCTCCAGAATTTTAATGTGAAATTTGATGGCTTGTACCAAAATGGGATGGGGCAAAGGTTCTCTCCCTCCCCTTTTCAACGTGGCAATGACCCCTTTAAAGCATTGTGACTAGTACTGAAACTCAGTATTCGAAATGGCTCGGTTTTTACTGAGTATCTCAGAATTCAACTCAGTTTTACAGAGTGCCAAGTAACTAAGGCCGCTTTTAGACAAGCTGCACGCGATTGCGCATCGCCATGGCACATATTTTGAAACGTCCGTATGATCTAATGAGACAAGATGGAAGTGGGTTATTATGCGCATATTATGGCGGTGGCGCATTTTTAAAGTTCGCAAATTAACTAGCTCGATTGTGAACTATTTAATTCGCGGACTTTAAAAATGCACCACCGCCATAATATGCGCATAATAACCCACTTCCGTCTCGTCTAATTAGATCATGCGGACATTTCAAAATATGCGCCATGGCGATGCGCAATCATGCGCCGCTCGTCTAAAAGCGGCCTACGGAATCGACCCAGTACTTAGAAAATCCTCAAATGAGCAACATATGGGCCTTTTCCTGCCCCTACATAAGGGTACTTGGAAAATACTTGGAAATCAGTTTTATTTTACCAAGTATTTTACCAAATACCGAGGCAAAACACTTGAAGCTGGTTCTCGGAAATACTCGCAAATACAATTTTTACTATTTGGTGCAGCTGCAATTGTGACAGCATGATGTTCAGAAGGGGTCAGACCAAAAAAGGACAGAGTAAGAGGGATCTCCTGCCAATATCTCCCAATGCTCTGCAGTGTAAAGGGCAACAACAGGAAGATTCTTGAAAGAATCTCTTTGCTCTGTCCCATTCCAACACGTTTCCACTCTCTCCCCTTCCTGAAAATAATTCCCTTGAGTAATCCAAGTGCCCCTGGATAGCCCTAGGAAACTGGGGTCTTCCTCCAAAGCCCATGGATGATGGTTGAAAATGTGGACGCTCCGAGTCAAACCCAGAGGGATAGTAACCGGAGGGAAAACTACCAGGGGAAGCTTCCTGGATGCAATTCCATAAGGAGCCTTCACAAGCATAAAAGCAGCTGAACAGATCCAAATGCATGGTTCTACTGATTTCATTGGGCACTGGATATAAACAACCCAATCTAAAAAGGGAGTGTGGTTACCTGGGGTATTTTCAGAAGTGATGCTACCACACTTAGCCACACTTAACCCCAACCTTGGGTCACAACCACTGACACTTCTGTTCGGCCACTGCCAGATGTTCACCACGCTTTTCTCTGAACCATGGTAGCAATTACCACTGGTTGTGATCTCAGAAAAATGCCGGGAACAGCCAGTGGTAAGCGCTACCACAGTTCAGGGCAAAGTGTGGTAAGGTGCACCATCATGTCTGTTCTGGATACCAGCTACCCTGGGTTGGGATGGCGGCCATTACCCTGGATTGGGTCTAGGCATGGTAGTGTCACTTCTGAAAATACCCCTTGTTGGTCTCCAATGTAGGCGATGGGGACAAAAAGATGTCACCCGAAGCTATTTTGCCCTAATTTCACACCCATCACCCATTATGGGTATTTTCAGACGTGACGAGATCACAGTGAACCACAGTGAGATGGAAAAATTGTGGTCACTGTGCTCTGCATGACTGTTTGGCGGCCGCCAGATGTTCGCCACACTGAATACCTAAATGTGGTCAATTTCAACCATGCTTCCCGGGCTCCTGGCGCAAGAATCCCCGGAAGCGTGGTGAAAGTGATTCCAGGTGGGCATCAATAAAAAGTAACGTCTGGTCGGCTATCACGGCCCGGAATCCCCGGCGGGATTCCTGGCCGTGGTGAACTCGGCCAGACACTGTGGTGGCATTGGCCTCGCCGTCTGCCCGTCTCCCCAGAGGGTGGGCGGTGAGGCATCGTGGAGGGGGCGGGGCCGTGTGGCCGCACGTCGCGCCGCATGGCCCCGCCCCCTCCCTGATTCCCTGCCGGGATCCACGGCAGGTATGTTTGCCGTGCCTGGGTGATCCCGGCAGGGAATCTCTGGGTTGTTTTCGAGACGGGGTGAAGCCGCCCCGTCACATCTGAAAACACCCTATATTTACCCCCTTGTGATGGGGAAGTTGAAACAGACTAAGCTTGGTTAAACACCATTTAAACTCCATCCTCTTCACTGGTTTCTCACCCTAACCATATGTTGCTGAGAATTTCCTCCTTCCCTAAACCTCACCCTAATATTAGTGTTTTCCTTTTTACCCAGTTGATTCACCTAAGAAACCTTTCAAGAGGCTCTTTTGCCTGGGAGTTCTACACTAATTAGAAACTGGGATATAATAGCCTCATTTCACAGAATGTTCAGCATCAACGGGAGTGGAGAGCGAGTGAAATGCAAAGCCAGAGAAAGAGTTCAATTAGGAGCCGGAGAATACTGGGTGGCCTGAATACAGACAGTTTCTCTTTCTGTTTGTAGGTTTTGTTAACCTGCCTTGCAAAGTGCCTTCCCCGCTTTGTGCTGAGTGGAGGAGAATGGCAGTGGTGAGAGGAAAGGCTTTTTGCCTTTTTTTATTTTATTATTCTTTAATAAAAACATTAGGCGATGGGAACACTAAAGCATCAGCAAAGCTGAGACTGGCAAGGAGTATCAACTGTTCATTGCTTCCTATTGAGAGGTACATTCAGAGGATCTTTTACAATCTGAATCTCCTTCCTCCCACACCCCTTCTGGAAAAACACCTTCTTGATTGTTCTTGCCTTTTTTACTTCCTTGCTTGAAGGAAGGGACATAAAAAGGCAAAATGGATAATACATATGAGAACAATCTCTTCAGACTGGAGTGGTATCAGTTGTTGTGCTGAAATTTCAGCTTCAAAGATCTGGGTAGAAACCTCCCCCTGACATTCTGAGGACCCATTTCAGCCCACACTGAACTTAACAGGAGTTTTTTCACCAAGAGATGGAGCCAGCAAGAACAACTGTTCTGCACATGTAAACTTCCTCCACTTGTGTGCGCTCATGCTGAGGCCCCGAGCCTGCAAAAACATATGCATTTTCAACTGACCCAGGCCCTGCTGTCTCTGTGCTTACCTGGTGTTTGGCAGCTGTGGGGGACTGGATGAGGGCTAACTGACTGCGACTGAATCCTGACAAGATGGAGGTGATGCTTGTGGGTAGGTCAGTGGAGTTGACAGCTCCATCGATTGATGGAGTTTTCCCTTCGCTGATGTCCCAGGTGCGGAACCTGGGGATGCTCCTCGAATCGCAGCTCCGCCTGGATCTCCAGGTGGAGGCTGTGGCGAGGAGTGCCTTCCGACAGTTACATCTGGTGTGGCGGCTTCGGCCACTGGTTTCAGTTCCGGACCTGGCCATGATCATCCATGCTTTTACTACCTGTCAATTAGACTACTGCAACGCGCTCTACGTGAGGCTACTTATGGTGACGGCTCGGAAGCTGAAGCTGGTGCAGAATGCGGCAGCCTGGCTCCTGGTGGGGCTGGGCCGCTGGGACCATATTACACCAGTGCTCAGGTCTCTGCACTGGCTGCCAATAGTTTTCCAGGCCCGATTCAAAGTGTTGGTCTTAACCTATAAAGACCTACACAGTCTGGGTCCTGTTTATCTGTGAGACCGCCTCACTCCCTGGGTCCTGGATTGGCCCCTACGATCAGCTGGGGGCATGCTGCTGGAGGTCCCCCGGGTTTTCTTTTCACTCCGTGTACAGTTAACCTTTAGAACTCATTGCCAAAGGATGTTTTGAAGGTCCACAGCATAACGAGGCTTAAAAAAATATTGGATAACTTCTTAGAGGATGGGTCCATAAATTGTCATTAGTCACGTTGGAGAGGGGATGAGTCTAGGGGCTTAAACATTTTTTAAATTGCTAGCTAATCCATGGTATGCAGATAGCCCTGCAGTTAACCACAGGGCTATTCTCTATGGCTAAGATGAGAGAAGTGTTCCTGTTCTGAAGGGAAGTACTGACTTTTCAGGAGGGCTTAAGAGTCTCCATTGGTATTTCATCAGTTTCTGGAGATTCTATGCTTTTGCCATTTTTTCCATCATTTTTCATCACTTTCCATGGCTTGCTACCATTTTCGTCACTTATTATTATTTTATTATTTATTATTAACAAACATTTATATAGCGCCAGCAGTGTACCTGGCACTTTACAAAGTAATAAAATAGACACGGTCCCTGCCCCTAGGGCTTACAATCTGAGAGACAGGAGCTGGGGGAGAGACTTAGGAAGGGGAACAGAGGGAGAGACAAGGGGTCTAACATTCATGAAGATGCGAGGTCTCAAGTGCACGTACTTGGCTTGGTTACGATGAGAATGACAGCAGGCAGGTCCATGTTGCAAGGATAAGGGTAAACCGATCGTAGGTATAGGAATAGTGGCTCAGCAGGATAAAGAGTCAGACAGAGCAGAGCGAAAGAGGTGAGTTTTAAGGAGAGATTTGAAGGTATGAAGGGAGGGGGCAAGGCGGATGTGGACAGGGAGGGAGTTCCAGGCATGGGGGGCAGCAAGTGAGAAGGGACGAAGGCGCTTAGGGGAGCAGGGAAGGCGTGGAAGGGTGAGAGAAGGGACAGAGGAGGAGCAAAGTGCACGGGCTCGAGTATGGAGGGCGATAAGTGCAGAGAGGTAGGGGGGAGTGAGGTTGTGAAGAGCTTTATAGGTGAAGCTTTATAAGTGACGAAGTCACTTCCCGGGACTTCGTCACTTTCTGGGAATTTTACAGCTTTTTTATGGCAATTTCCAGCTCTTCCCCACTGCTTAGCCAGCACGTTGATGAATGCCCTGCTTCTGATGGAAACCGTACATGCCAAGATTTCTTGTTTCCTGACTAATAGTCTCCTGCCAATGGATTGGTCAGTGGTTTCAGAATGAGCTAAGGGGAGTGGAATGGACGAGTGGGGGGCATCCCAGCATAGCAATGGTGTCAGCAAGAGTCAGAAGCATCTGGTTTCTTGGAGGCTGACCGGGAGACCTGCATAAAAGTGCATATGCACATCCAAGGCAGGTGGCTTGGACCACAAGAGACCTAAGCCAGTCTCCGAGGGGCTGAATGTTGCTGTTCGCTGCTGCCATTAATCACTCTACTGGCCAGCTCCCTGACCCAGGGCACCCCACGCCTCCTCTTGCGGACAGCTTGGATACCTCAAATCTGTGAGAGTGCTATTTGGAGATATTCATTTCAGCTCTAGATGGGACCACTGACTGTCAGGGGCTGGGAATGAACAGCAGAAAATGGATCACTGCATTATGACTCCGCGATGCATGTCTCTGAAACAATCAAGGCAGACCACTAATGGAGGCTGGGATGCTGAGCTAAATGGATCATTGGTATGATCCAGTGTGGCACTTTTTATGTTCTTATCAGAAGTCAGGTTCTGTTAATTTCACTGGGTGTATTTGTTGAGTGTTTGCAGGATCAGGACCTTATCTCAGACTAGCAGAGGTTGAATCTGATTAAGTTAAGGTCCATAACAAACTGATGTTAACTATTCAAAGACTCCCAAGCTGTAGGACAAGACCCCAACAAGAGTTTATTTATTTTATTATTTATTTATATAAAATTTTGATATCCTGCCCCTTCCTGCCTCGGCGGCTCAGGACGGAGAACAACATAAAAATATAGAATACATAATAAAAAATATAAACATATACAAATATAAACAATAATCTTAATATGGGTTAAAAAAAAAAACCACCAGCCCTCCCACTACCTGTCACCCCCACTGAAAGCCTGGTGGAACAACCAGGTTTTACATTGATGCCTGAAGGAGGGGAGATCCCAGGCCTGATGTACCTCCACCGGGAGGGAGTTCCAAAATGGGGTGCAGCAATCGAGAACTTCCTCTCCAATGTGGCCCCCCACCGAACACTGAGGACCTCCAAAACGGTGCTCCCAGCTAACCGCAAAGGCCACTCCAGGGTTCGGGGTGTAAGGTGGTCTTGCAGATAGGCCCAGGATGTATAGGGCTTTATAAATTACCACCAACACCTTGAATCAGGCCCAGAAGGCTATAGGCAGCCAGTGTAGTAAACAGAGGACCGGTGTTATGTGCTCTCGGCACCTGCCGCATTCTGCGCCAGCTGCTGCCTCAGAACTGCCACCAGGGGTAGCCTCATGTAGAGCACATTACAGTTATCAAGCCTCGAGGTAATGAAGGTATGGATGATGGTGGTAAGGTTGCAGTCCGCGATATGGCCTTAATTGCTGTATCAGATGTAATTTAGAAAATGCACTCCTTGCCACAGCCGCCACCTGCACATCCATGCAGATCTGTGAATTGAGGGGCACACCCAGACTGCGAACCTGAGGAACCAAGGCAGGACGCACCCCATCAATGATGGAGGCCTCCACTCCATCAGCCCTCCCCACCATCACCTCCGTCTTGTCAAGATTCAACTTCAGGCAACTTTCCCTCATCCAGTGCCCCACAGCTGTCCGACATCGAGTAAGCAACGAGACTGCAGGGCCTGAGTCTGCTGAAAATGAGAGGCAGAGCTGAGTGTCATCAGCGTATTGATGACAACTCACTCCAAACCCTCTCACGACCTCATCCAGAGGCTGCATATACACGCTGAACATGAAAGGGGACAGAATGGAACCCCTGAGGGACCCTACATGTGAGATCCCAGGGAGATGATGTACAGTCACTTAGGACCACACGGTGAGTTCTTCCAGCCAGAAATGAGCAGAACCATTCAAGAACAATCCCGCCCACCCTGACCCAATTCTGCAGACGAGTCACCAACATTTCATGGTCAACGATATCAAAAGCAGCCAATAGATCTAACAGGACCAAAAGAGTCGACTGTCCCTGATCTAAAGCATGGCGCAGGTTGTCAACTAAGGCCACAAGCACAGTCTCTGTGCCATACCCTGGATGAAAGCCAGACTGCGAGGGGTCTTAGGAAACCAATCCGGAGATGCTCCTGGAGCTGCTGGGTCACCACCCATTCAATATCCTTCCCTAAAGGAAGTTGCCCCAACGATAGTTGGGGTTATAATCCCAATTGATAGCAGATATACTTTGTANAAGAAACCAAAGTATTTATGATATTTTGAAAATTCCCCCCACAAAACATTAAAACCCTACCAGCCCTTCTTCAAAGTCAAATTTCCCAGAAGCCTGAGTCCCAACAGACATCTGCAGAGTTGATAAGCATCACTGCTCTGCTAATCTAAGAATCCATTAGGATGGCCAAAATGGGCATTGTTCTTATGGGGTTCCTCATTGCATGAATAGATAACCTCAATGTGATTTTTCTCTATCCTCAGGTTAGCAGCCACATGATTAGTTTGTTGCTATGTATTGTATAGAAGATCCATTTAGGGATGGTGTCTATTTCCCACAGAAATGAGTTTACTCCCCAGGAAACAGTTTGTGTGGACTCTAGTGGCAGGTTGTTTGCAAGCCACCCCAACAGGCATCCCAGAGGCCTCTTTGGCCACCATCCAAGCTGCTCTGGTCACCAAAGCCCATTCTTTGATCTTCTGTCAGATGTGACTTTGGTTCATGTATTGTGGGATTAGGGTTGTCTCCTTGACCAAAGAGGGTAGAGCGACACCACAAGGGGATGGGGCAAAAACATTCCTCTGGTTCCTTTTAAAGCAGCAATACAATCTTCAGGGTATCTTGACATCACAAGGCTCTGCAGAGGCGGGGCTACATCAAGAAAGGAACAGGAAGGCCCTGGCCCTTTCCATCGTGCCCCAACCCCCACTGCCCCCTGAAGGTCAGATTTCTCCATGTTATGCAGATGTTCTTGGATTACCTGAAGAAAACGGCTTCAACCAGAGCCTGGAGTTAATGGGTTAAAATCCAGAGAGGTAGGAACCCTACATGGGATGTACTCTCCGTCTCCCCCTCCCACTAGGCTGTTATGCAAGTTTGTAGGAGACACGTATGATGTAATATTCTTAGCTAGGGGCCAGAATGCTTATGTGTTAGCTGGGGAGTGGACTACCTTTCCTAGTCGAAAATAACCACAGCTGCACAAGTCTTGTGAACATGGCCCTGAGCGCCACAATGGTAATTTATTTTACCAAGGGAAGTTGCTGTATTCCAGGGAAGTTCCATTGCTGCAATATGGGAGCTATGTCTTATTCCTGCCCCAAAAGGCATGAATGCTAGCTATGGGGAGAGGTCAAGTTGTCCCTTCTCGGTTATCCCATGAAAACAAGGTCTTTCATACGAAAGTGGATATCTCTACACTCAGCTAGCTATTGTGAACTCCTCGTATTTCTTGTTCATTATCATTGGTTTTGGCTTGTCCTTAAATTTCATACTTTTGGAAACTGTGAAAGCATGATAGAATGAACAGCTGGTGACTTACGTTCGGTCCACACAGATGTCAGTCCTACATGCAAGACTCTCGAAAGCACTCTGCATATGTGCAAAATGGTCACCACAGCCATTCTGTGAACGTGTGGCCCTGAGTGGCCATTTCACGCATGCACAGAGCATTTTCATAGGGTTCTTGAGAAGCAGTGCTGTTTTTTGGCTGTGCAAGTTTCACGCGAGAATGGGTCAGAGAACCAACCAATTCTCGACCTGTTCTCATTCTCAAAAATCTCAATGAGAACTTGGTTCTCACCAAGATTTGAGAGACAAGCAAAGGCAAGTTTCAGCCCTAGAAAAAACTGAGATGGAAAGTCAGAAAACTGGTACTGGAAGTTAAAAAATCAGGGCAAGACACAGTAAATCAGTAACCCAATATCACTGGGTCAGTTTGAGTATCAGAATTTTGACAAATATACCCATTATTGGATAGATTTGTTTCAGCTCTAGAAATAATTTGGGGTAGATGGCACTGGTGTGTGCAATTAGTGCTGGCATGACTTCTATTTACCTCTATGTTATTCATGCTGGCATGAATAGTGTTATTGTGCCCTGGAGCACTTCTGCTCTCCCAGTCCTAAATGTCCAAACAATTTATTTCTATTTACATTTATATCCCGCCCCCTCCCGTCAACAGACGGCTCGGGGCGGCTTACAACTACATTTTAAAAGCATAAAAAACAATAAATACAGCAAAAATATAAACAGAGAGGGAAACTAAAACAAAAATAAATAAGGGTAAAACAGTCAGACTAACCCGCACTCCCCACTCCCTTCCCCAAAGGCCTGGGCCAACAGTCAGGTTTTACAGGCCCGGCAGAAGGTGAGCTTCCTCCGGGAGGGAGTTCCAGTCGTGGTGTGGCCACCGAGAAGGCCCTCTCCATTGTGGCCCCCCGGTTAACCCAGGGGACCTCCAAGAAGGCTCCCCCTCTGGACCACAAGGATCGTCCTAGGGCCCTCTCAGATAGGAAGGGCCCAAGCCGTGTAGGGCTTTAAAGGTTAAAACCAATTCTCCATGCCCATCGTTCTGTAGCTGCTGGACAGTTTTTGTATTCTAGTTCTACTCCTCCTCATCTCCAATTCCACAGATGCATCTAAAGTCTGACTTGTAGACCCCTCTGTCATTTCCAGTTTACTGTCTCCAGGAAGTTCTGCAACAGCTGTAAAATGGTGAAAAGTTCTGCCTTTAAATTGCCTTTGAAAAATAGGAGAGTGCGGAACAAGTTTCACAGCATCCTGTGGTTTCAGTAGAGCGATTCCATGCCCATGGTGCAATACATGTCTAATCTAATGATGAATGGGGTATGGTTTCGGAAAAAAACATTGTGAGGGCAAGTGGAGAAACTATTACTACTAAATTCCCGGGGGGGGGGCAACTATGGAGAGGGCGTTCTCAGTGACTGCACCAAGGCTGAGGAACTCCCTTCCAGCAGAGGCCCGGGTGGCCCTGGACCTCTCTCATTTTTCGATGACAATGCAAGACCTGGCTGTTCCACCCAGCTTTTGGTGATGGAGATGGGTGAAGGGTAGGGTGATTGGGTTATGGCTTGATGTATTTTGATGGCCTCCATATGGACAGAAATGTTTTATAATATATGTTATTGTATTTATGAATTGTTAGCCACCCCGAGTTGCTTTAGCAGGAGGGGCGGGGTATACATTTATCAAAATAAATAAATAATCAATCCTTTACATAGCACATTCAGTGTGCTTTACAATCCTTATCTATCTCACCCCTAACACAATTGTGTGAGAAAGAGATATTATTATTTCCATTATACAGATGTGCAGAACTGAGAGTGATAGATAACAAGGTGCGTAAGGCCATCCAGTGAGCTAAGTCAGGATTTGAACCTCGGACTAAAGCCAACACTTTATCCACTAAGCTGCACTAACTCTCCAGGTAGCTAGTGGGGAAAAACAAACAAACAAAAAACCCCTCCCTCTTTCTGCTTCTTGCTTTCTTCTTTCATTCATCTTTGCATTTCTCACATTTTAGGCTGCATTAACAGAAGCATCATTTCCAAGTCATGACAGTAACCAAGTCAAGCACGTGCACCTGAGACCTCGTATCTTTGTGACTGTCACACCCCTTGTCTCGCCTTGTTCCCCTTCCTTCTTCTCCCCCCGTCTCTCAGATTGTAAGCCCTAGGGCAGGGGCCATGTCTAGTCCATTACTTTGTAAAGCACCAGGTACATTGCTGGTACACCAGGTACTTTGTAAAGCACCAGGTATAAATGCTTACTAATAATAAATAATAAGTAATAGTTCCACTCTATTCTGCACTAGTTAGACCACATCTGGAGTACTGTTTCCAGTTCTGGGTACCACGCTTTGAGGACATCGACAAATTGGAACAGATTCAGAGGAGGGTGACAAAGATGGTCAGGGATCTGGAAACCAAGTCCTATGAGGAAAGGTTGAAGGAGCTGGGTATGTTTAGCCTAGAGAAGAGAAGACTAAGGGGATACAGTATAGCGATCTTCTGCTACGTGAAGTGCTGTGTCAGAGAAGAGGACTTGTTCTCTCTTGCTCCTGAAGGCAAGATTCGAAATAATGGGCTTTCGGTGTGTATGTAAGACCTGGCTGTTCCGTCAGGCTTTTGGCGAGGGGTAGGGGTGGGGTGGGGGCGGGGATGGGGGCTTTCCCCACATATTGTATTTTAAATTGTTTAAAAATTTTATATTGTTTTAAATGAATGTTGTTCGCCGCCCCAGGCTGCCCTGTGGGCAGGAGGGGTGGGATATACATTTTAAATAAATAAAATAAATTTAAAAAAATAAATTACAAGAAAGCAGTTTTGAGTTGAAATTCCTACTGGTAAGAGCTGTTTGACAGTGGGACAAATTGCCTGGGGAGGTAGTGGGCTCCCCTTTGTTGGCAGTTTTCAAACAGATGATGAACGGCCAGCTGTTAGGGATGCAGCGCTGTGGATTTCCCGCACTGAGCAGGAGGTTGGATTAAATGAGCTCTCCGGTCCCTTCCAACTCTAGGATACTTTCCACATTCTTTCTACCTTAATTTTTTCACCCTCTTTCCTGATGCGATCTTTTGCTTTGGCAACATAATGGACTTAAAAATGTGCCTGTGACTTCCCGGAAAGTCTAAAGAATGAGATCGACAGCAAATTACTTGCCTTTCTTTCCAGCTATCTTCTCCTCCCCTTTCATATTCAGCTAAAAGGCGGCATTTCCGACATAATTATTATTCTCCAGATTGCAGTCAGGACTTCAGAGCGTGCTTCAACCCGAGAAAGATGCAAAACATGATTAGATACAAATGTGATGAAAAATAAGATTGAGCAGAGTGAAATCTCCTTGTGGGGAATGGAGTTTCTTTTTATTCACTTGGTTTCTGGGGCCTGATTCAAAGCCTATTGAAATCACGAGAGAGATCTCTAGTGGGTGTGGAATCAGTCCTCTAGTGAATAACCCTTCCTAATCTTCCAGGGCCTGGCTCTAAATCTGCATCTCCTCTTTATCTATATAGTTAACATTTGATGTTTTAGAGGTTCTGGAGCCTTGTGGGAGGGTGTCATCTAAGTCCCTGCGGGTGCTGGTGGCCCCGTGGTTGCGGGTTCCTATGCGAGTCAATCCTTTTTTGGGTTAGCACTTGTTAACTACTTAGGGCACAATCCTATGCAATTCATGCAAATAGTATATATGCATACACAGATAACAAATCCGCATACAATGGTGCACAATGTTGTGCCGCAATGGTGTGCAAGTAAAGGGTGAACACTGAATCCAAAGGACCCACAGGCGTGTGCTCCACTGTGCACGCAGTGGTCACAGTGTGTACCACACAAACAATCAGAGGTTGCACATGCCTGCTCCATCCCTTAGGCTGTGGGGTGCTTCTGTGTACCAGATGCTCCGGTGCATGGGTGCAGGGGCACAGTCAACTTGGGTTGCATACTTATGCTGTGCACAGTGTGTATGAGCACCTACAATGTGTGCATTTGTTGCACACGCATATTGCACTGCATACACTGCGAACAGCATGTGCGCTGCATAGGATTCTTCCCTTAGTGTTTGAGTTAGCATTTGTCAGCTGGCCAAGCTGCCCAGCTGTGAAAAGTGAATCACCTGTGATGAGAAAGGGTGGAGCTCAAAGGAAGCCCAGGATGGAAGAGAAACGGAAAGAGGGAAGGCTACGGTTTTACAGTTGGTCTTGTAAGAGAGCTAAAATGATGATTCACAGTGAATACCATTTTCATCAAAAGAGAGCCAACCGCCACTTTTCAGACAATTCAGACGCAACTGTTTTCTCAAGATTCTATTCAAAAATTTCAGAAATCTCGATAGTGACGATATGATGAAACTGACATAAAGTGTCGTAAAAATGTCAGAAAAATGCTGAAAAGTATCAATAAAGAGACAGAAAGGTGGAAAATTCACTGATGGAAAATACCAAAGGGGTGAATGAGTGAAAAAAAAATCCTGAAGGAAAAACAAAGCATGAACATTCATCAAGATTCTTGAAAGGATTACACACACACACACGCACGCACGCACGCACGCACACACACACACACACACCGCCACTTCCCCCAACTCTAGTCCTACAGGACAATTGAGGACTCTGCATGACTTCTGAGAGCTGGGCTCTGGATGGAAAACTACAAGGGCTATAGGAATGTATGCTTAGAACCTGCAGAAGCAGTTCAGTTCAGACAGAACCTGCAAACAGATGTTCTGGACACCCTGAAGGGAGGATCAGTTTGTGGACTCTCCCATCTCTAAAGGACATAGTAGAACTGGAAAAGGTGCAAACATGTGAAACAAAGATGACTGAAGGTACGGAACAGCTTCCATACGTGGAGAGGCTCAATAGGTGAGGGCATTTCAGCTTAGAAAAGAGGTCCCATCACTTAAAGAAGGGGGAACAACATTACTGTCAACCAAATTCCGTATTTCCTTTCTTCTCAGTTTCCTGTGTCAATGCATTTCTGCTGCTTATTCTCACTGTAAAGGGTTGGGTGTGGGACCTTTAAGGAGCACTGGCTTGAGACTGCCTCCCAGGGCTATAAGAACCCAGACCTGGGGAGGCTGACAGGCAATCATTCTCTGGCTCTTGCGGAGTACAAAGCTGAAGAAGAACTAGCTATGCACTGGGACCCCTCCAGGGTACTCGCTGAGAGAGCAAGCTGGTTGGAGGAACAAAGGGTGAAAACAGACATGACACTAACCACCTTTGGTGGTTATTTATGCATGTTGCAGGGCTGTATTGGTGCCCTATGCAGCCCTGAAACATGCATAAATGACCACCAAGGGTGGTTAAAGGGTGGTTAGCGTCATGTCTGTTTTCACCCAAAGATACAGGCCATATTGTATATATTACCACAGTAACGGAGGAGGAATAATAAAGTACCAAGAGGTGTGGACATTGGCCTGAGACTGTAGTTCTTGGACTTGTCCTGAAGCTCTGTCCTCTCCAAGAGCCAGGAGCTGACTCCTTGTGCCTCCCCAGGCCGCGGTTCTTATAGTCACTTGGAGAGGTGGAGGCAAGACTCAGGCCACTACACCTTAAAGGCCCCATGAGAAACCCATTACACTCTCCTGTTCCCCTCCCCACTGCATTTCCCCAGACCCAAATAAGATTGGTATTTTTCATGGATGTCTCTATTGCCATATAAAAATCACATACGGTGGTTTCACCCAACAGGCTGCTCCATTTTCAGCTGATTATAAATCAGACTGGGATGGAAGTCAGGCCGAATAGAGCAGACACAGACCCTGCAAAATCCTTGCCAGAGATTGCAAGCTTCAAATAATAAACACTGTGGATAATAAAAGACAACACAACACCCAACAACAAAGTCTGATGCAGAGCAAAGCCTTTCCTCCACACGAATTGTGACGCTGGAAAGACAGATTATGGTGGGAACTTAATGAGCTCTGATAGCAGCAACTGTACTGCAAGCACTTGGGAGAACGTCTTTTGAGTTCTCACTTTCCTGGCTGGCAGAGATCTCAAAAAGGAATAGCAGGAGTGCTGCAGATCAGGACCGCGCTGGGCTTTAAAAGATTTGGGTCATTCATTATGTGTGCGTTTCAGTGCTATTGCAGCATGGGATGCTCTGGGTCAGGAACAAGGTGCCTTAGCAAAGCAGAATAAGGATCCAGTGCTGGAATTCTGATGTTGTCGAGGGCGGAGATATAACTGCAGAACTGTGTGAAGCGATAGCAGAGGATGCAAGGCAAGACTGAAGGGAACAAGCTTGAGTAAGGAAAGCTTGAATAACAAAGATACCCTTATGCTATCCCTCCCTCTAGCCAAGGATAGAGGAGAAAATATCATCATCAATAGCATTATAACCCTCTGCCAAATGATGCTCAGGGTGCTTCACAAAATCAATACAATAAGATACAATAAAATAACCTAAAATTCAGTTTAACACATTTTAAAATTTAAAAAGGGAAGGACAAATACATTCACGGGAGCCGGCAGTGGATCAAATTGTGGATTTGTTATTCACAAATGTTATTCAGATAACTGTATGGATATCTGAACAATCGGCTTGATCCTAAACCCTGCATACTGCGCAGAAGGGTCCACGGGCAATGTGCGTTCAATCCCCGTGTTGCAAATGTGGCTTGCGTGCAGCCTGCATGCAAACCATACACAACATGTGTGACCATGAACATGCGAGTTTAGAATCAGGCCTAATAGTCATAAGTAAAAAAAATATATAGCTATTCCCATATCTGCTTATTTGGATATATTCCAGTTCCATTAAATTTGCTTATATTGGTTATTTATTTATTTACTTACCTATCTATTTTATTTATTTTTTGGTCATTTTGGAATTTTAGCTTCTTTATTTTGGTTACCGCACATGCAAGTAGTGCCAAAACAAAGTAACCAAAATAAGGAAATGGCAGATCAGAAATAAGCCAAATAACCAAACCAGATTAACCAAACCAGATAGCTGATGCAACGGGAATGAACGGTAGAGGATATTCATTTTGTTGGACCTGAATCAAAACAGGCAAATTTGTCAGCTATTTTATTAACCATGAATATTCAGTTCAGCTAAGAGTTTCTCCCACTCCAGACATCCACTTGCTCTCTCAGTGCTTATAAAACAAGATCCCAAAGGAAGGGAATTAGGAGAGGTTTCCATTGATGAGCTGCTAGTCACCTATAGATTAATGGAAGGCTGTGTACAGGGTATCAGCAGCAAGCAGCCTTGGTGGAGGTGCTATCAATGAGTATTAGTTTCTAAAAGCACAAGTGCAGGACAGAGGCCACAGTTTTCAGCGCCATCCAGTGAATGATAATGGGGCAGGGAAAGTGGATTTCCTTTTGGGAGGCAGAACTGGGCCCAGAGCATTACAAGTCTTATCTGCTCTCTGAACTCTCTCCTCCAATATCCACTCTCATCCTTCACCAGCCTTTGTTTCATGTTAGCCTTTGAATGACGTAGCTGAATGAAGAAAACAATGGCTACATTCTACAGCCCCTGAATAACACGGGTGAGTTTAAGGAGATGCTCTTCTGCCTGTACAATACAAAGGTGCTGATCTTTTGGCACAACATGGTAATCTTTAGTCTTACACCATTGACTACAATGTGTTGTGGATCAGGGCCAGTCAGCCAGATCCTAAACCTGCCCTCATGCTGCATGTAACAAGTGCACAATTCATTGCACACACTTTGCACACGCATACAGTGCACCATGCACACCTGGTGCACACGTTGCAGAGTACACAGGTTTTTGATTGGGCCCATAGCTCATACAGATCTTGGTATCAAACTCTGCTGTGGATTATAGCAAACACTGGATCAGAGCCATACAAACTCTGGAGTGGGTATATTCTGTTCAGTGGAACTTGGAGTTACCCGCTTTCACCAATCACTTGTACTTTGGAATAAGATGGTTTTTAAAAAATCCCCAAACTATGGGTTTCCTGTTTGTGCCATCTGGAAAGCACAAGAGTTAAAGTCCCGGGGAGAAGAGACTGCGGCTATATTGAGAGTGAGGATAAGCTACCTTAGGCATGGGTATGGTGAGATGTAGCATGATCATGCTTCTTGGAAAGTGGTTCATCCCACCTTGTAGGTTGTTTCTAATATGCTTCAATCACTGTGCTTGACTGATAATGTCATCAAGCGATACAACAGAAATGTATTCGTGCTGAAATGAATATCTATGTTGAATATCGAATTCAATGAATTTCTGCTATTTGTTTAGTTGGGGGTGACTTGGATATGACTTTCCAGTTCATTCCCCGAAATGAATATGCACTTTAGATATTTCATTCCAGATATTTCTGACTATTCAGTATTTTGTTTGTGGCATTTCAGGTTATTTGGTATTTCATTTCTGGTATTTTTGTCATTTCCATAGTCTTATTCAGTGTTATAACACAATGGAGTAACCTGAAATAACGGAAAGAATACCATATTTATTTATTTATTTTAAAAAATGTTGTACCCCGCCCCTCCTGCCACAGGTAGCCCCGGGGTGACTTGAAACAACCTAAATGTAATATTCAAAATAATGGATATATGAATATTGTTTTGCTGCTTCAGAGAGTTAGATGAAAATGTGGATTATATTCACAAGTACAGAACTGTCTATTTGTTCCAGGTCTGACCTGCATGGCATCTGGTTATAAAGAGAAAACTGAGATTTCATTGGCCTTTTGCAACATAAGACACTTCGAATACACTGGCCTTCCTGTTCACAGACATGAGTATTCTCTGGGGAGAGAGGCAACCCAAGGATCCTTTAAACTTTGAAAAGGCCTGAAGATTTTGGACCTGGGCAGTAGATTTTTATGGAAGGCAATAAGGAGCGCAGCAAAACACCTCACTTGATTACAACAATCCAGATAATTCAATATCCAGGAAGCCCTAAGTGGTGAATGCATAGCTTGACACATTTCTGAGCATCCCTTTGTGATTGTGTTCATGCTGCGATATATTGAAAAGTGAGGGTAGGGGGAGAGCAAGTCTGAGAGCAGGGGGCCTTTCTCTCTGGTTTCCACTGGTATTTATCTTGGGTCTGTTACTTCATTAAGATTGCATTCTTTTCTTTAAAAAGACACAGCAAGTGGCTCCTTCGATTAATCGCCTACTCTATTGTGTTTCCACGGATGGTTTGCCATAGCTTACAACCTGCTTTACATGATCCATTTATTCCCAGGGACCCAGGTTCATTACATTTTCCCCATTGTAGCCAATAGGGAAAATGCAGTGAACATCAGTCCCTGTTTATATTTTGATAACTGGGCAGGAGAAGACATTGCCCTGTAGAACATGGTGACACAAATCAGAAATAGACCGCCATCACTGCAGTACAGTAGGTAGTGAGCACCTGGGCCAGGGACTCCTTCTTTCATTGTTTTTTCCCAATTTCCAACACCATAGCATCTGGCCTCATTACACCGATGGAGGGAATTATGTTGTGCAGCCCGAGGGATGAGTCAGATGGGTATGGTTAAATGTGATGGGCAGTAGAAGGAGAGCAGAGGAACCTAAGTGTGCATTAATGAGGGAGCTGCTGTGTGGCTGCCAAATTAGTACGGCCTACTAGCTGAAGGAAAGCCAAAGAGAGGAAAGATGGAGCAGCTAAGTGTCTCATTACACAGTGAGGGTTGCACTTAAACTCACGGCTCCCCAGGCGCACACGCTGCATTACCCACTCTTCTATTGCCCCTAAGGAAGCAAGAGGATGGAAAGGGATGAGAGTTATATACAACAGGGGACAATACCTAACACTTACAAATGATTATCCACAGGGGATATTATACCTGCCGATTTCACCTGATTGTAACCATGTCCGTCAAAATAAAAAATGACCACCATTCATTCCCATTGTTGACACATATCCATTAGTAGAGCTGAAATGGGCAAAGCAAAATAAATGTTCCGCCTCGCCCCCTGCCCTCCAGTTTCAAGCAAGTATATGTCAGGCCCTGGCCTTGAATCCCTAACTTTAGATGTTCTGGAGCAGTAGGTGGCCAGCCAGTAGCCACCGCCTCAGCGTCCCTCTGGCCCAGCCACGTCCCCAATGAGTCCTCTCCACCTTGGCCCTTTTTACATGGGTGGCACCCATGCCTGAACACCCAGAAACCTGGCTGTTCATGTGTGGGCGAGTCTTGTGTAAACACCATGGTGTGTGGAGGTGTGTGCGTGCTCCAGTGAACATGCATGCACACCGACCTCCACCCATCACACATGCACAAAGCAACCGGTGAAACAGCAATATCTCCAAACGTGTGCAACGGGTGGAGGTCGGCGTGCACCCGTCTACAACCTCCCCCACCCACTGCACTGGCGCAAACACCGACTCCTCACTCCACAGCCCATGTAAAAAGGTCCCTTGTCCCAACCCAACCCAACCCCATCTGGTATCTAATCTATCTATCTATCTAGCCCCAGCTTCCTGGCTGTCTGCCAGTGAGCATTAATGGCATTCTGGTAGCACCATAAAGCTGGGTGGAACTATATTCCCACATTTCTCCCTCTTCCATTCTTTTCTTGTGCCTTGTTTTCCTTGCTCCACGTCCAGTCTTGTTCCCTGGTCCTTCCTCCCTGAAGCCTTCCCTGCCATAGTCCTGGTTCTTGCCTCTGCCCTCAGCCTTGCCTCCCACCCAGACTCTGAACTTCTTCACCCCCAAGCCCTCATGTCCACCAATGTCCCAAAAGTCCCTTACCCCTTTGATCTTTACGGTGTACTTTACCTAAAGATTTGAACAACATTCAAGGAATCCATTTATTTATTTATTTTGCAATTTTGGTTATTTCATTTATTTTTCTTTCATATTGTTTGTTTCACATGTTTTCATTCATTTATTTCCTTCTTTTTCACTAGGAATAATGGAAATTCGTGGGGTAAGAACTGGAAGTGGCTGAAATGAATGAAATGAACAGACCTCAACAAGATGAAAATGGGTAATCGATAGTGTAATGCTATTTGTTTTGGCTTGGAGCGTTCTGATTAGTTGAACATGTTCATTTTGGAGGGCACTCATTTCAGCTCAGCCTTTGGAGTCATGTTTTTGGTTGTTTTAATGTTTGGTTATTCAGTTCCCCTCTCTCCGCTATTTGTAAACGGACAGTAGACAAAAACTCAGGCTGAAAAACCAAGTATCTGAACAGCTGAACAAATAAAAAACCCAAACAAAACAGCCGAGAATCCCCCCACACCTCCAAAATAGGCATGTGAGTATCCATTTCAGTTACAGATATCATTCAGATATTTGAAGGGCTATCCAAAAATGTGAATAATATTTACAATTTAAAAACCCACTATTAGTTACACTATTTTGCATTTGTTCTAGCTATCAGTAGCTTCCACTAATCTTTGCACTGGACACAGCCACCTCACCCACAACCTGCTATTTCCCATGGAAGGACTCGTGGAATTGGGGCCGAAATGTAACAATGTATTAAAGTAAAAAAACAGCTGCCAATGAAAAAAGGCCCTATCCTTGTAGCAGCCCTACCAACCCCATATCCATAATATGGATTGGCAGTTAAGCCCTTTTCTAACAGTGCACGTAGGTCACTTTTACACGAGTGGCTAGATGCAGTGCGTTGAAGAATGCGCTTCCTGAAAAGCCCTGCGGGGGGTGGTTAGACACACTGGATGTAGTTGGCCACCACAGAAATCGAGTCTCGCACGGTCTTTTTGAAGGCGCATTTGGGAAACCCTGGGTTTCCCAATTGCGCCTTCAAGAAGACCAGGTGAGCCATGATTCCTACGGCAGCTGGCTACTTCCGGTGCGTTTAACGCACCCTGAGGGGCTTTTCCAGAAGTGCAGTCTTCAACGTGCTGCATCCAGCCGCTTGTGTAAAAGCAGCCTTAGAGGCAAATTTTGCCAGCTGCTATGCCTGTTCTCCCATCCTTCTCTGGAACCTCATTCTGGATGGTCCCAGATGTAATGATAAATCCATGGAAATCCATCATGCACTGAAATTGTTAAAATCATGATTCTGATCTTGTACCTGCTTCTATATTAATGTGGTGGCATGTTCCAGTGGCTACCCATGTCCCTGAACACAAACTGTTGTGTGGATGATATTATATGGCTCTTGGATCACCACAAACTATAAGTGGGGTAGAGTATTTATCAATGCGATAGGTAACAGTGGCTCTGTTCAACGTGCACAGGTACACGTTGGCCGTGGCCATGATTTCTAAGAACCTAATCCATAGTAAGGGCACATTGGGATGCGTGTTTCCACAAAGAGATGTCATGACCAATATAAGTTTAATGCTGAAAACGAGTGAACAGTATTACATCTGGTAACACTCACTATTGCCAGGTAAAAATCAGAGCTATGTGGAAGCTCACTGTATTTGGGCAATGCAATCTCATGCCTGCTCATGCCTCCAACATGCAGCCCAGTCTAATCCACGTCCTCTTATCTCTCTGGAAACTCTCCTTCTGAACTTCGGTTTGAGCCTTATTAATGAGTGAATACTCTGCTAATCCATTCTCTGCCTTGTGTTTGGGTTCATGATTAATTTAGTTCCAGTGAATTTCTGTTACCAACTGCACAGCATTTGGTTTCCTACCATATTCATCTCTAGCTTTGGCCCATCTGCAGGGGGGGCTAAATGAAAGATAATTTATCCATGCCCTCTGTTCCAAAGTCAGGATAGTGTACAGGCCATTAGGGCTGTAGCGGAATGTCGCAGCAGTAGCTATTTCTGCTGGAAACAGTGTTTCCGCAATTAGTGGTATGGCATGGCAGAGGCTTTCATTCCGCTAGTTTCATTCCACTACTTCCACAGTTCCACTAATTTCATTCCGCTACTTCCACAGGCTTCACAAAATAGCAGAAACATGACATTTTTGCTCCTTCCGCCGGTCCGCCAGCGTCACAAAATAGCAGAACAGCGGTTTTCCGACAGTTTCCGACAATTCTGCAATTTTTCCGATAGTTTCCGAATTTGCAGAATGCCGGCGGAATTAGCGGAATGTCAGCAGAAAAGCCACGGTGTGGCACGGGCAATTCCGAAATGGTGGAATGGAATTGCGGTGCGGTAACAGCTGCTGCCACATCAGCCCTACAGGCCATGTCCTTGAGAATCATGATGGTGGTGGGAATGAGGAGGAAAGTTCTCTAGAGATGGTTGCATTTCCATGTTTCATTTCTACCACCAAAAACATCTTCGCCCTGTGCTGTGAACAGCATCTTAGAGAGTAGAGAGTCCTGCTATGTTAGGATCTTCCACCAGAATTTTGCTATCATGGATGCAGCTACATGAAACACCTATTTTTCCTTGAGCAGCCTTACCCCACTCTGGGGAGCCTTACCACACGATGCAGCGTGTTGTGTCCGGCAACTGCGTACTGCATCCTCAGAAAAAGCTGAGGATTCAGTGTGCGGTAGCTTTACTCAAAATGGGGTAAGGCTGCTGAAGGCATGGCAGCTCGCAGTCTGCCCTGCCATGCTGCAAGGCCCACTGCAGGACTTTCAGTGGTGGCTCTCGCTCCAGTTCCATGTGGCCACATCACGGCCGAGGGTGTGATAGTAGGTGGGCTGGGGGAGGGAGGGAGCCAGGGCACCTACTGGTGTGGCCGGCACCTCAGTCCGTCCATATGGGGGAGGGGGGGGAGAGAAACTGTCTGCCCTGCTCCCTGCACTGGCCCTGCAGTGTGGTGGCTGCACTTGCTCATCACAGGGCCCCACGGGGATAGAGACCTCCACAGCTCACATGACTGCACTCCATATGTCCCTATCCATTTCTAGGCAGCGTGTGTCATGGTCAGTGCACGAAAAAGAATTGAGTTCTGATAACAGAGGGTTACAAGGAGATTCAGAAACTGGCATTGTACTGTCTTTAGCTGGTCCAAAAGTATGTCAAGTTTTCCAAGGGGATGTATCCCTAAAAGCAAGATTAATTTGGCAGCCACTCAGTAAAGTATCCAAGCCAGGCGAGAGACAGCTCTTGCTGGTTACCATGACATAGTCTTACTCTCTGACCTATAAAACCCTGTAGCTCTTAAAAAGAGGACAGAATCCTCACTACTGTCTCCAACGCAAGGGAAGAGGAGCAGGAGGAGGCTGAGCGTGTTATAGCTCACGGATCCAAAGGCTGCTCTCTCCTTTGGAGCTCTGTGGTTGGCTTGGAGACTTTGGGTTCAGCCACACAAGACACTCTGGGAAGGCTACCACACCTTTGGTAGCCTTAACCCACTCTGGGCAGCTGGGCCACGTGAGGCAGTGCATCATGTGACCGGCTGCTGCCAGGTGTTCCCCCGGCTCAGGGTGAGGCAGGGAGAGCAGCTGGCTGCCATGCGCTGCGTTCTCAGGAAAAGACCAAAGAATTGTCCTGTAGCAGCCCAAAGAGTGGCTGCCCATGTGCCAGGGCCCCCCTTCTGCCCCACTGTGGAANTGCCCTGCCATGCTGCAAGGCCCACTGCAGGACTTTCAGTGGTGGCTCTCGCTCCAGTTCCATGTGGCCACATCATGGCCGAGGTGTGATAGTAGGTGGGCTGGGGGAGGGAGGGAGCCAGGGCACCTACTGGTGTGGCCGGCACCTCAGTCCGTCCATATGGGGCAGGGCTTTGAGCAGCAGGGGCTGTTGCCCATCAAAAGTTGCCACATTATGGCCGGAGGGAGGGAGGGCAAGGCCAGGCCAGGCCAGGCCGGGCATCCGCTCCTGTGACTGGCACCTCAGCCCACCCCAGCCATGGTGGGATCTCAGGTAGTGGGGGGTCGCTCATATGCCCAGTTCCCCACGCTGGCCCCACAGTGTGGTGGCTGCACTTGCCCGTCACAGGGCCGCGTGGGGATCATGCCCTCGGCAGCTTTTGTGGCTGTACCCAATCTCTCCATGAGCTGAGGCACTCCCCAGACAGGTTCACACTTACTAGATTGGAAATGAATATTTGTGCAAACCAATAGCTCCCTTGTATTTATGCTCTCTGAACCAAAACCAGCAAAGCAGAAAATAATAGCTACTGATTGGCGTTTCATTGGGTACTCCTTTCGAATACTTTGTGTTTTTGGCAATTTTGGTTACTTAATTTCAGCACTATTCGTATTCTGGTGCATGCACGCCAGCCAGAACAAAGTAATAACTGAATAAAAATAGGTAAAATAAATGAAGTCACCAAAAAGTAATATCCAAATGAACAGATATGTGCATATCTCCTTATTTGTTGATATTAGTTGGATATTCAGAAGGCTAGCAAAAAATGAGAATAATATCTATGAAAACAAAATCCTCTATTTGTTTCAGCTCTATAACATTCAAGATGTCATTTTCTGGTCATCCAACCAGGGACGAATGAGGAGCACAGGAAGGGAGCTGAAACAGAGCTCATTTGCTACCTGTAGTAACTCACATTTTAGAGTAGTCTGTCAGATGCCTGATCGGTACCCAAGTACTGAGTCAGGCATCCAGTTATCCCCAAACACCAAGTGTTACCATTACTGAGTCACCAATTTATCCATCGGTAAGAGAGTAAATTGGTGCCAAAATCAGGATGGAAAGTAAAAAAAAAAAATGGTGCCAAAAATTGAGGGGAAAATAGTAAATCAGTACCTTAGGGCTCCAATTTTATCAGGTCAGGCGAGTACCACAATTTTGATGGGTATACTTATTTTTGCAGGTACTCATCATTTCAGCTCTACTTCAAGGCTCTCTTAAAGGAGGGCCCCACAACTCAATTGTGATGTAGGCTTGAACACTGTGGAATAAGGGGGCATCATTTGGCACGCTGCCCGGGGCTTCCAGGAATCTCTGGGAAGCCATGTTGCCAACAGAGAGGGATTTTGCCTGCAGGAGCAGAGATGATGTCCTTTTGTCCCAATTCCCAGATGGATTTGCTTGCTTGAAAGAATGTGTTTCTGAAGGCCAACGTGGTTCCCGCCCCAGGGGATTCTTGTCTTTGCCAAGGTGCACAATTAAAGCTTTTGTAGGAAGCATGCACAGCTGAAGAGCAACTACCGTTGTCACTGTCCTATGAACTCGGAGGTGATACAGAGTAATTCACTTTATCATGCCTCGCACGGTTGAGCAGCCGACGACGTGTAGAGCACTTGTGCTAATGGGCCCTGAATGCAAGTTGCATTCATGCTCTCTCTGTACAATCTCTTCTTGCAGTTTCAGTGAATACAATGCTCATCACTTCCTATCTCCTGCTGTTGTGTAAAGCTGCCGGCCGGGTATGGTTAACAAGCTGCTGTATTCCTTGACAGAGATGACTCTATTTCAGTGATGGCTGAAAGCAATTCTTACAGGAGGTATGGCCAAATCCCAAAAGATGCTGACTTCAGCTAGATACTTCAGCTGAACCTAGTATCCCCTTTGAAGTCAACAGCATGCCAAACTGGGTAATATAGAGACAGCTGAAATGGGTAGTTCATTTGGTACCCACAGGTGCTGTCATATGTGACTGAACTGTCGATAGTGACAGAGGGGGGCAGAGGAGTGTGGGCTGAGTGGGGGTTCTTTAGAATTCTATAGCGCTTCTGAAAATCTGGAGGGGGCATGTGTTTCCCCCCCCCAAAAAAAAGTCGCCTATGGGTACTATCCACAATTTTGAGTACCGATTGGGCACCCAAATATATTGGGTACTGCAGTTACCAAGTACATAAGTTACCATTTTACCAAGCAGTACTAGACTGGAAATGAAAAATCTCAGCAAGTAATGTTTCTGTTGGAAGCAGGGCATTCACCAGGATTCATACGACACGGAAAAACTTACCAGCTTACCGCTGTTTTTGCCATTTTCTGATACTTTTTGCACATTGAACAGGGCTACCATGGGCTGGTCCCAAGCCCCATGTGTGTCCCACATGCATTTCCAGGGGCTGTGGAGATGAAAACTTGCCACCTAAAAACTGGGGAAGTGCTGTAAAACTGCCATAAACCTGTTGTAAAGTTCCCGGGAAATGACAAAAAGGTCCCAGAAAGTGATGTAAGGGTCCCAGAAAACGATGAAGTGATGAAAAGTGCCAGAAAGTGATGGGAAAAAATGGTGGAAGCGCAGAATCACAGCAGACCGACACAGTACTGATGCACACTCGCAAGCACTCCCAAAATGTTGGTATTTTCCTTAGGAACAGGAACACTTGCTCTTGTCTCAGCCCTAATCAGTACCAGTCATGGGTAAATCAATACAGGAATCTGGGTGGGAAGTTGAAGAAATGGTACCGGATGTCAGAAAATTAATACCAGAAGTCAGAAAATCAGGATGAAAAATGATTAATATATACATTGCATAGCCCATTGGGCAAAACCCATTTTGTGGTCAGATTGAGTACTGCATTTTCGATTAATATACACATTTTTGCAGATACTCATTTCAACTCTAGAAAGGACCCATTTTTGCAGGTACTCATTTCAGCTCCAGAGAGGGTCTCTGAGTTCCAATGCAATCGCTGGTGTTATGTATACCTATTTATTTAAACTTATATCCCACCTTTACTTATATCCCACCTTTATATCCCACCTTTACCTTAAGACTCAAGGTGGGTTATAACATGAAAAAAAACCAACACATTAAAAAGAGAGCTACATAGAATAGAATGAAAATCCCCTAAAAAAAAAAATCACTCGCCCCTATTCTCACCTGCCAAATGCTTGACCAAGAAGGAAATGATTACATTGACTCTCAAAAATGCTCAGTCTCACGCTTTGATGAACCTCTATGGGAAGGGTTTTCAAGAGTACAGGGGGCAGCAATCAAGAAGGCCTTTCTGCACAGCCTCACTGTATTGACCTTCCAAACAGATGGTACTTGAAAGTTGGTGCTCCCAGATAACCACAGATACAGCTGAAATGAAAAACTATTTTCCTTTTTGTGAAAAAAATAATGCGGAAACGGAATGGCCAATTTTTGCAGAAATTGAAAAATGTTGGAAACAAAATTTCAGTCCTATAGCTGAAATGAAAAGCTATTTTCCTTTTCGCAAAAAAATGTTCGGAAACAAAATGGCCAATTTTGGCGAAGTCAAAAAATGTCGGAATTTCAACCCTACTTAGGGATCTCAATGGAGCATCAGGAGGGAGGCAGTCTTCCACACATGTGGGACACAGGTCATTTAGGGCTTTAAAGACCAAAACCAGGAAGCCCAGGAAGCTAGTGGAAGCCAATGCATGCAGACTCTGAAGCACAGGTCTGATGTGCTCAGGGTTTAGCTCAGCCATTGTTGAGTGCACAGCATTCTGCAAGGTACTCTGTGTGTACCTGTGGACGCAAGTAAAAACAACAGAATCATTGAACTGTAGGGCCGTAGGGTCATAGGGGTGAACAGGACCTGAAGAGTCATCTAGTCCAGCCCCCTGCATCAATTTGGAGTTCACTTTGCCCAAACGTCCACCCAGAAAAATCCACCAACAAGATACAGAACTTATAATTCAATTCTGCCAGGAGGAGAGATTGAGAGTAACCAGAGCACACCAATGCCTGAAACAGGGAAAGATCTTATCAAATAAAACTAAAAAAAACTTTTAAAGGTTTTCTAGTCCACACCGGAATGTCCAATTGTACCTAAACCATCCAAGACAAATGTTTATCTGACCTAGGGGTTAAGAAACCTTTTCCCTCTCACAGGCCACTTTGAAAATGAGTAAAAGGTCCACAGGCTGGATAGGAGTTGGCAGTGGGAGCACTTACAGCCAGGGGCTAAATTTGGCCTAGACAGGAAGTTCCCCAGCTCCGTCGTAGCCTAGGAGACAGGGACGACATAATGGCATTGTAAGAGGCAACATGCGGACACTGGTCTTTGATGAGATGGTGACATTCGGATGGAAAGTAATGATCGCTGGAGATTACAGCATCTCAGAGGACATCCTCTCCGTTATAAAGGCCCAAAAGTCTTTGGGTTAAGCCAGTGCTGGATCTCCCTTAGCCATTTGTGGGGGTCATTTTCCTTTTTCTTAGTTGAGGAAAGAGTGGATACATACATTAACTGGATTCCCACTAGAATGTTCCTATCTTCCCCACCTCCTTCCAGAGCATTAAAATTATTATTTTTAAAAAATAATAAAAATTGAAACTTGGTCTTGATATTCTTTCCCTCTTTTCCGGGGATAATTATTCTCTTGGTGTATTTATAAACACTCAGAATAAAATCTTCACTGTGGAAAGTCAGCATTTGCTGTTCAAAGTGGCACACATGGCATTGTGGGTAGTTGTGTGCAAATGAGACCGAAGGTGGGAAAAAGGCTGACATCTTCTTAACAGCGTTAAACTGCTAATAACCTCCTGGAATAAATTTTAAAAGGAAGCACACATGCTGCAGTCAGTTAACGCTGGATTCTTTTCCGCAGAGGGGTGTTGTTGTTCTGTGCTTTACATTTGTAGGTATTAAAAATAACACCTAAAAGCTTCAGGTGTGCTTACTTGTGTGTGTGTGTGTGTGTGTGTGTGTGTGTGTGTGTGTGTGTGCACATGCATCTCTACTGCGCCCCTCTTGGGACAGCCAAGAATGGGAAAAGTTACTTCTTACTCCAGGCACCCTGCTACCCTCTCTCCCCCCAAGGGAAGTCATTTAAAAACAAAAACAAGTAAAATTCCCTTTTCTCCAAATCTACCAGGGCACTCAGTGCGACATTCAAGGTAGGAGAGGGCTGCTGGTGATTAGCATTGCAGCCCCTGCTGTTCATGGCACGGAGAGTCAAGGGCATTTTTAATGATGGATCAAGGACATTGCTTACTGTTTGCAAGAGGAGTTGTTTAAACAAGGAGAACAGTAGTCTTAGCATGCAAAACCAGCATCCCATGAGGGAGATTGAAAAGGAAAGCAGGCAAAACAAGGCAGCAAATATCTCAACGCAAACAGGTTTCCTGCGTGCATGAAGGGTCTCTTCATACCTGCAGGGGAAAACATCCCTCCAGTTGCAGTAAACACCTCTTTCTATGGCATCTTTTCTCCTAGCTGGCTACTCAAGGTTATGCGGTGCAGTGGGCGCATGGAAGCGCCTGAAATAAGAAGGGGGAAGGGAAGGGTGTGGAGAAAGGAAGTTTTTCTACAGGATCTCAGGTTTCTTTGAATTTTTTTATCCAAATGAATCGTGGCTCAGGTGCCCTGGAATCCAGACTCTGAAGAATTTCAGGAGCTAGAGAAAGCTGTGTGATTGTGGAGCCTTCCCAACCCCTGTCTCTCATGAGAATTACCTTTTCATCGGTCATGACCACAGTAAACTGGCAAAGAGAGCAAAGATCAATAGCTGCTATACAGTGAGGCAGAGGCGAACACTCTCAGCTTTGCTCAGTTGTCAGGTGCTTGGTCACACCTGACTAGGTTTTCCAAGTACAAGCAGGAGTCGGCCAGACACAAACACGCTCACTAGTTTGGATTTCAGCAGCTCCTCTTCTGTGCTCTGCATTGGCTGAAATACAGGATGGAACTTCGAGGATTTGATTCTGCACAGCACAGGTGCAGAGTAGGCACCAGTTAAAGAAGAGATGGGTGAGAACCCAAATCTGTACTGAAGGAGGGTAAGTCATTCTTAGTGAAGGCAAAGCTTAAAAAGTTCCCTTTTAAAATAAGGACTTGTTCTCATGAGCACTTGGCAGTAAGTACCTCCTACCTCACTTTCACCTCCCCTTTGTCCCCATGAAAGAAAGTTATAGGGGAGGTACCTAACTTTGCAATGAGCTAAAGTTGGGAGGGACTAAGTTCCTACTCGGGGGCAAGGGAAAGAGAGAAGGTGATCTTCTGTACAGGAGGGTGGTAATTAACTCAACTCTCCTTTTCCAGAAGCAGCCCATTCTTCCTGCTTTTGTATTCATCTTATAGGGTTTCTCCCTGACATACTGCTTTTGCCAACTTCCCCTGCTGGTTGTTCTCTGTAAATCACATTTTATTGCATGGTCGAAGACCATTGCAAATGACAAAAAATACAATACAATAAAATAAGCAATATAAGATACAAAGCAATTATAAAACAATCATACTGTCATACCAACATTACTGATGCCCAAGAACCAGCAGTGGCAAGACTACTAATACCCAAATTACTTTTATACAGTTAATGGGCTAAATTTTAAAAACTGACTTCGGAGATGGACTGCCCTCAACAGAAAGGAGGCTACATTTTGAATGATTACTGGATCAGTGCTATCCAGGAGAACTGCTAGTAGTACGTGGTCTGCTCTACCTGGGAACTTCCTGGGTGGTAGTTTCTAGAAACTCGTGGCGTGGGCCATCGTACAGATGACAATGCAAGACTATATGTTCCACTGTCTCTATGGATAAATTATCAAAGGGACAGAGTCTGTCTATGTATGGAATACCCTAGAACCTACCCTCAAGGATCCAAGACGGAAAAGCATTTAAACGGGCACTAGAGAGCAACTGTTTGACTCTCTGTTTGGTTGTTCTCTGAAAGCTCCCAAGCAGGGAGATCAGGGGAAGGGAAGAGCTATTTAACCCTTGTTTTCCCCTGCTCGTAGCAGCAGAGTTGGAGGGAGGTAGTTACTCCAGACTAGTATCTAGTCTTGCTTGTCAAAACAAACTCCAGGTGTCCAAAGCCCCTATTTCCTCATATACACTCATTTTCTGCCCATATCCCACCCACTTTTTAACCGTGCATCCTTGTGAATAAAAGAGCAGGCATTTGAAGATTTTGAGACAAACTCATATCCAGTGCAGAATGCTCAGCCTGATAGTATCTAAACTAAGAGATGGTAGGCCCTTTTTAAACAGGTCACGGCAGAGGGGGGTCGGCGTGTGCACCGCTGCAGGGGTGATGCGGTGTGTGTGTGCGTGCACAGGTGCACACCAATCCCCCACCCATGGAGCAACCTGCATTGCCACTGGGTGGGTGGGGATGCATGGCATCATGGGAGCACCCACCCACACACCCACCCTCATACATCTACACAGAACACTCCCCCACATGGACGATAAGTGTCCATGCATGGGAGCATCTAAGGACTGTGTTTAACAAATAAACCCAACACTCCCATTCCTCTTTCATGGCATGAATGCTGGGAAGCTTTCAATGAAAACGAAGGTGAAAGGCATCACATTTCAAAGTGAGGAAAACCAATCCCTTTTTAAAAAAGACGTATTTTATTGAGCATTTTTTTCTTAACATAATAGAAGGGTGGGGAACCTCCAGCCCAGGGGCCAAATTTAGCCTTGTGGATGGGTCGGCTTTCCAGCTCTGGAGGAGCCAGTTAGGGAATTAGCACAGTTCCCATCCACATCAATCGGTTCTTTGATAGCAAATGTAATGCACACAATAACCACGCCTACTGGCACACTCCATAAGTCCTTGATGGAGCGGTCAGTCAAATAACTACAATATATTCATTTATTAACCTTGGGGTTTGGCACCCCAGAGCAGGGGTTTAACACCCTTCCAGCCTCCACTTCTCCTCCTAGCATCTGGGCCGATTCCACTGGGTTTATGGGGCATCTCCCAATAAGTGGGTTCCCAGACATAAGATGCAACATAAAGCTCTTCCTAACTGGGTTAAGTACAGTCCTTATATTGGCCTCATAGGCTTTTCATGTCTTTAGCCCAGGTCCCAGGCTCTGGGTGCTTCCTGGCTGTCTCACAGATCTGTAAATAAACCAAGTCTTCACCTTTTTTCTCGCACACTGTCTGCAAGGTTCATAGATGTCTAGTTGCAAGTCCAGGGTTGGGGATTGAAAGTTGGAGGTTTGGCTTCTGCAACCTCTCAGCGTACTTACAGCAAGCCCTCAGGCTGTTAGGCTAGCAGCCCTTTCAGCATCCAAGCTCCTCCTCTCCTCTGGCAAGCTGCCTGTTTATGAGCTCCTCCCCTTCCAGGGATTGGCCAGAGAGTAATTATTTATTTTTTATTTTTTTATTTTTTTAAAACTTATATCCCGCCCCTCCTCCCCAAAGGCAGCTCGGGGCAGCGAACAACACAATTATTATTTTTTTAACAATAAAACATTTTAAAATAAATCAACAAATGTTAAAACAAATCATAAAAACTCACCCTCCCTCCCAAACCCTACCTCCACCCCTCGCCAAAAGCCTGGCGGAACAGCCATGTCTTATACAAACGTCGAAACGACAGGAGCATGGGGGCCAACCGAGTCTCCTCGGGGAGTGAATTTCACAGCACAGGGGCAGCCACCAAAAAAGATCTCACATCAGTGGCCACCCGTCTCGTCTGGGGAACCTCCAGAAAGGCCCCCACGGA
>QEPC01014402.1:6453784-6478762 GCA_003113815.1 Sphenodon punctatus | reverse complement strand
CGCCGCGCCAGGCAGCGGCTGCGGCGGCTGACATACAGTTAGGCTAGGGTACGTCATGATGACAGGTTTATTTAAAACCCTAAACCATTATTACGAATGCACTCTCTTCCATGTTCAACAAAATTGTAATGTCTTTAGACACTTGCAAACCAGATAGCTCTAGAACAACAATAACAGTAATCTAATGAGAAAGAGGAAAAAAGAAAGAAAGGGGGAAAGGGTGGGGAGATATTTAATAATGGAGTAGAGGTAGGGAGAATCAGGAAGAGAGGAAAATAAGGGGAGAAAGCAAAAGCAGAACTTACTAAAGAATCAGGAATAAGGGGAAGAATAACATAATAGAAAAACTGCAACAGAGGAGGCTAAAGGAGCTATCAGGGATGGGAAGCCAAGGGTGGTGTTGATAGCGTTACTCCACTAATAGTAACTGGTTAACTTGTGGAACTCACTGCCACAAGAAATCACCGAGACCAAGGGTTTAGCTGCATTCATTCAGAAAGCAGCAGGCACATATTTGAATAAGGAGAACACCCATCATTGTGTGTTAGTCATTAAAATCATAATGACTTCTTTTAGAAAAGACGAAAGCCCTTGCATGCAGGGTAGAAACAGCTCACTGCCTGATAGAGGAAAGGAAGGCCTTTCCAAAATGGATGAGATTCTATACAATTGTCTAAGACAGCGATTTCTTCCAAGTTTTTGTTGTTGTTGCTGTTGCTTGTTTTTGTTTTGGAGGCATCTGAAGCTGACCACAGTCAAAGGCAGGACTAGATGGCCTAATGAACCCACTGGATATGAGAGTTACCATCAGAGGTGTAGTTTCCCCCCCAAAGTTTGTGGAGGATGCTGAGGATATAGCAGGGGGACAAGCTCTCCTGTCTTACCAAGTCCTGGTGGGGAGGAGATCCCGATTCCTAAGGGGTTCCATCCTGGCAGTAGGGAGGGGCCAGCTGAAAGGCGAGCTCTCCTCCCAGTGGCTGCAAGGAGGGGGGCAGATGATGGCTTTCCTCCTGGTGATAAGGAGGTAGCACAGCTAAGTATTCTGTTCCCAGCATGGAGTTGAGTTTTTATTTATTTTATGTTTTATTTATTTTCCTAGTTTTATACCCCATCCTCTCCTGCTCAAGAGCAGCTCGGGGCGACTTACAAGCATCAACACATATGAAATATAATGAAAACATTAAAAGGATAAAAAGAACTAAAAGGGCAAAATTCCCCTCCCCATCCCACCCCACCCTACCCGTTTCCCTCGCCAAAGGCCCAGCGGAACAGCTGGGTGGAGTTGAGGCTTGGGAGCATAAGGCAGCAGTTCTCCTACATGCCCATGCACTGCTGCATGGAAAAAGTGAAGCCTCAGCCCTTTCTCCTTGTTGCAGTAGGAGGCTGCCTAGCTGGACAACCCAGGTTATTTGAAAATTTAATGGGGGACAAGGCTATTGACACCCCGCCCCCCTCCACATCTCTAATTTTGTTGGAGAAATGCCGCCCACAAAAATTACACCATGTTCCCCGTGTTACTATGGCCCATTTCACACAAGACACCCTTCCCCTCCTATGATTCACTTATTAAATGCTTAAAATAATTAAGCAAATAATTAATCATGTGTTAGAATAAGTAAGAAGATAAACAGATATACCAGGGAGAACCCAAACAACAACTGCAAAAATAAAATAGCCAGGCAGGGATTGGGAAGCTTTCTCCAAATTCTTGAGTGACCTCTGCAGGTGAACAGAGAAGAAACCAGCATTTTGCACTTTCCTGGACAGTTTTGCTTGTGACGATTAGCTGAAGTGTTTATTTGCTTTTTTAAAGAGCAGCTGGTTCTTTGTGGAGAGAGTATTATAGAATCCAAAATGTTCCTGCATCTGCTTACGATCCCACAGTGATGAGCACTGCATATACATTTTGTTACATTGCCTAGGCAGGTGAATGAGACAGATTAGGTGGTGAGCTAGAGAATTTTCTCCCCCTGTTCCATATCATCAGGGATACTGGCCTGAAAGTAAAATGCCCCTTCCAGGCATTCATCAGTGTCTATTGCTTCCTCTGCCTCTGAAGCCCAAATCCTCAAGCTGTGACTCACGCAAAGATAGGGTTTTAAGGCAGTAACACCATCTTAACATTTGAGGGGAATTCATTATCGTCTAACCAGTGAAGAATGAGCATTAGATAAAGCTGCTGATTGTGCACTTTTTAAAAAAATAAAATGGTTTCAGTAAATATGTGAAAGGCTGACTATAACAGGGCTTCTGTTGCTTTAAGACTGAAATAGAACCTGCAGGAAGTGAGTTTTAATCAGCATAAAATCCAACTCGTCCCTAAAATGAATGGCAGCAGGAATGGGAGTGGGGTCAAGGGTTCATCAAAGGGTGAAAACAGACATGACGCTAACCACCCTTGGTGGTTATTTATGCATGTTGCAGGGCTGTATTGGTGCCCTATGCAGCCCTGCAACATGCATAAATAACCACCAAGGGTGGTTAAAGGGTGGTTAGCATCATGTCTGTTTTCACCCAAATTCACACTGCAGTGTGATGAAGGTAAGTGGTGTGCAATTCTTTAAAGCTTCAGTGGCAAGGTGCTCCCTTCTCCCCTCTTGAAGCGTTCAGACAATGAGTGTTAACACACATAATGCTGGCCCAGTTCTCCCGGTTTGGTCTGCCTGGGCCAGTGTCTGTTCCCGGCCCGTCAGATATGGGCCCAGTTCAAACTTCAGTGGAGTTAGAAGACAGGCCCAGAACAAACTCGGCCCACAGTCTGGTCCCATGAGCCCCCCAGGTGGGCCAGAGCAGAGCAAACTGGGTGGACACCTCTGTTTTTGCACCTGTTATTGGCAGCTATAGCTGCCCATCATGGCGGAGGGCGGGGCACCAGCCACAGCATGTGGGTGGAGCCAACCAGCTTTGTGTCACTCCCTTGCCCCCCCGCCCCTTCACTGGTTGGGTCAGGGTGGGGAGAACGCTAGTTTCTGTCCCCCAACCTGACCCGGCCGGTGGTTGTGGGGGGCAACCATCCCACCCCGAGATGTGCAGCCATGGCGCTGCACCTATGTTAACACCCAATGGCCACACTTTAACAATGGACTCCCTATCATCTTTGCTAATTGTTTCTTTGGCCGACAGCGAATTGTCCATAGGCCTTATCAATATCCCATGGTAGGCAAATTTCTGCCTCTAGCATTCAAAGCCATGCATCACCTCACTCTCTGGGAGAATAAAACACAGTCTATTCTCCCAGAGAAAGGGGATAGGTAAGAAGGACATTCCTGACCTCTTTCCAACGTGGCCTTGCCTCTATGGAGCCTTGTGACATCATGATGCCCTGCAAAGAGTGGTGTTGAGTTATGTGAGAAAGGGGTGTGACGGCGGCCCCTTTGTTCTGCCTGCACCAGCGTGCTCCCACCCCCTCCCAATGAAAATCTGTAACAGGGTGAAGGTTGTAACAAGGTGTAGCCTTGCCAACCGTGAGTCACTCAGGATCGGGGCCCAAGCAGCAGTCTCAAATGGGAATTAGAATGCAACATCGCTTATTCAGCATATCTCCATCAGATAGTCTCTCTCTTGGATCAAGCAGCCCCTGTCTTCTTGTCTCCCTGCTCTCCGCAGTCTTTCCCAATATCATGCTGCTCTCTCAGCTTTTCAACTCCCATCAAAGTCCAAGCAACCCCTGTTTGCCTACTTGAGTCCCCAGGTCCGGCTCTCCAGCTCTGGCCTTACTCACAGTTCCAACAGCAGAGCCTGCCTCCCGCTCTGGCAGCAGTCACACTGAGCTGCTTCTTCTCCACAGTTCTCTCAGAACTGGCTTCCCTGGGCTGGCCTCAGCCACACCCTTCTGCAGGTGTAAACCCAATTCGGCAGAGTCCTCCCTCTATTGGCACACCTGCAGCTTTGCTTGCGCTTTCACTGTGCTAGCGCCAACTTGCTTAAAGGCTCAGCAGGCTTGAGGTGTTGAAAGGCAACCGCCATTGCAGTTTCATGTATAGAGATCTACTTAATGAGCCTTACAGCATGTCATGATCCTGCCTCCATTGAAGTCAGTGGCTCAGCTCCCATTGGTTTTAATGGCTGAGAACTGCACCTTCTGTCTTCGGCCCTTTGTGTGCATTGGGTGTGGGGAGGGTGTAGATGGGTGCACATCCATTTACACCCACCTCCACCCATCAACATGCACTGAACAACCCCCGTTTTCACTGGTTTCTCTGTGCGTGCGGGATGGGTGGAGTTGGGTGTGCACGGCACCTCTCATTCCTGATATACACTTCCCATTGCTATTGCAGTCCAAAGTCTATACCATGCTCTGCCAGTGCAACTCAACTGGCAGCATCCTCTGCTTTTTCACTCCTAGTCTCCCACAATCACATACATATTTGCTAATGTCCTGTTCTTTCCTGCATGATTCCCAGCCTAGGGCTCCACACACAGCTTGGCCAACGTACCATGATGCTCACCTGAATCACCTCTGCACTATCTTGGATTCTTGGTGCACACAGAGCCCCTCACCCCCTTTTGGTGAGCTGTATCATAACAGAGATGGACTGGGGCTGCAAACTGGAGAGTCCAGTTTGAACCTCAGTCTGAAATTTCCTCTGGTTCAAAGAGTTTGGATCTGGGTTTTGACTTGGACACAATTCTACTGGGAGAAAAAGGAGCCAGGAGAAGGGACCAAAAAAATCACTTCCAGCTAGAACCTCCCTATCTTTCCCAACTAGAGCCCAAATGAGTACCCACAAAAACAGGTACCTGCTGAATGTCCAGTACCTGTATCAAACCGAATAATTCAGGTACTTTTTGTTACCGAAACTGGTTTTCAATTGGGTACCTGAAATACTGAAACACTTACAACCAGTATACCGAAATACTGATTTTTGTTCTGATGTCATCCTGGATTTCAGGATATTGGGGGGTATTAATTTGGGATTTGGGGTAATTTGGGGTACTCAAAAATTGGTAACCATAAATTATTTATTATTATTATTATTATTATTATTTTATTATTATTATTTTGAGTACTCAATCAGTATTTGGGTACTGATGTGAATACACATTGTGGGTTTTTTTTGGTTCTTGGTCATTATTCAGGTACTGATTTGGATACCTGAATGGTCCCCGAAAATGCAGGTATTTCCCACATGTACCAAATCAGGTGGTATCTGTGGTTCTCCATTTTTGTTTACATAACCAGTGGATTTAGTCGAATAGCTGCAAGGGACTTGTGATATGTAAGGATTTCCCATGGTTGTGTGTGAATGCTTACATGTGTGGGAGGGAGGGTGTCTATCTCCTCTTGTGCTTGTGCGAGGGGGGTGGGGTATGGTGTGCCTTCAAAGAACCCATGCATATTTCTGTCCTGTCTCAGGTGATATCCCCAGCCTGTTTCTTTCCTTACAACATCCAGAGAGGCAGCAAGTGCGAGGGTTTGTGCCTGAATTAGTCACAATACGCTGATTCAGGACGCTGATCACAATACGCTGATACAATATGGCTGGATGACGGATGTACACAGCATACAATATGGCTGAATTACAGGCGTATACAGCATACAATATGGCTGTATTAAAGACGTATACATTATATAATACAGATGAATTGTGGATATATATGGTATACAATCCGGCCGAACTACGAATGTATACAGTATACAATCCGGCCAAAATGTCAGTAGAGGTGGCTTTTAAGTGTTTCAAAATCCTTTTTTTAGTGGTAACTTTCACCTCCAAATGTGACATTTTGTTCCCCCGCTCCCTTTATTTCCAAGCTATTTCCTCCTCTAGCTGCAATTCATTTAACTTAAATAATGAATCACGTTCTCTCTCACTCTCCTTTGACCATTTCCTCCCTCACTGGTCCTGTTCAACTGTTCTGATATTTTGCATGTTCAAACTCTCTTACAAGTGCACTGTAAATAATAATGACATCTGGCGGCAGTATCCTTAGCTCAAGGAATGGTCTAGCTCTTGTGGTGGCTTAACAGAAAGAAGAGCATCCCATTCCAATATTCCCATACATGCATTTCACTTAATAATACTTCTCCATGAAGGGTGGGTCTTCCTGACCGGCTTTCACGTATTGACGTAGGTGATAAGATCTGAGACTTGAATCTGGGAAACCAGATTTCAATTCCAATCTAACCATGTACTCACTGGGTTGCTTTGGGAGGGTCACTACTATTGGAGCTGAAATGGGTACTTGGTTTTAGTACCTGTGTGGGTAAGACCTACATTTTTGAGTACCACATCAAGTGCTCAACAGGCTACCTGGGTACTGATTGGGTACCCCGGATACCTGAAAAATCAGTAATTTCTGGAACAGATTTTTTTGATTTTCTGATTACTAATCAGTATATCAGGACAGAGAACTGAAAAATGGGTATGGAAACCAAAACAATTTGGGAACACAGTTGACTTTCTGAGACTGGAATTCAACTTTCTGGGCATAAAATAAAAAAATAGGTGTCAGAAGTAACAAAAAAAATGGGATGGGAGTTGAAAAACTGGCACTGGAAGTCAACATCCCAGGACAGGAAGTTGGCATTCCAGGACATCATATACCTGAATCGGGTTGCAATAGGGTACCAATCGGTACTTGGTGCTGTAGGGTCAATTTGGATACTGGAAATTTGTCAAATATACCCGTTTTTGCAGGTACTTGTTTCAGCACTAGTCGGTGGGGAACGATCTCATGCCCCACGCATGCTGCGCGCAAACCGTGCTGTTGCCAGGTTTTAAGGTAATATTGATTTATTTGGATCCATTTTTTAATTGATAACTAATTAATTAATAATTACGTAGGTTCAAAACCTGGACACACAGCTAAATTATGCTAATACCCAGAGAGATTAAAATGACTACATAAATAAAGAGAAACACATAATTAGTAATTCATATATTATTAACTGCCAATAGCATGGTTGAAAAGGGTTATTAAAAAACCAAATATGTTTAGGCCTTTATGTTTAAACTAAAGCCAATATGTTTAAACTATAGTCAATCTGTTAAACATATTTCACATCGGTAAAAACTAAAGGTAACAGTGCGCATGTCCGTTGACAACACATTGTGCTGCGCGGAACCCATGCAGGACCCACAGAGATCTCATGGAGATGTCACTTTGGATTTCAGTCACTATCTCTCATCCTCGGTTCCCCATCGGTGAAATGGGAATAATGACCTACCATACAGGGTTGGTGTGAGGGTGAAGAAGATAACGATTGTAATCACGTTGAACACAAAAACATAATACAAATAATAATGTATTCCCCATGGCTACAGCACCAGGGTGTGGAAACTTTGGGTGATTTCAGACGTTACAAGATCACAGTCAACTACGCTCGATTCCGCGTGGTGGCTGTGATCGCGTAACGTCTGTTGGGGGAAACGGATGTTTAGCCACAGATGTTACCACAGCATGGGATTGCATTCAACACGTGAGCGGCTGAAGCGGCGGGACCGGAGGCCGCCGCGTGTCGAATGCAATCACATGCCGGGGTGAACCCCGGCGTCTCGTCTGGTCGGGTGCCACGGCCCGGGATCACGGGCAGGACCCCGGGCCGTGGTGAATCCGGCCCGACGCGGCGGCTGAATTGGCCCCGCCGCCTGCCCGTCTCCCCAGAGGGCGGGCAGCAGGGAGCGTGGAGGTGGCGTGCGGCAGCACATTGCGCCGCACGGCCCCACCCCCTCCCAGATTCCCCGCCGGGATCCCCCGGCACGTCTGATATGGCGTGATGAGGTCACCCCGGTGGGGAATTAATAGGGTGATTTCGGTACGGGGTCAAAGGGCCCCGTAACGTCTGAAATCACCCATTATCCTCATAGGGGCCACTAATTAATATAAGCTCTGAGGTCTGCATAGAAGTTTGGGGTAGGGGTGCCTTGAGGAAGAGGACAGTCCAAATGATCAATCTGTGCCATTAATCTGTCCCCTCTTCCTTGTGTGCATGCCCTCATCTCTGCTTCCGGAATCCTTCCCCTGAGCTCAGTCCTTCAGTACTTGGGGTAGGAAACTGATCCAAGAGCCAGGGCCAGGAACTGAAAATGGACAAAATAAAAACTAGCCATGGACCACATTTGGCCCCTGGGCCTGTGGTTCCGCACTCTTGCTCTCACATTTGATCCCATGTGCTACAGCATGAAGATCCACAGTCCTTTATAGCTTGATTCTAGTTAGTGCAACAGGAAATGCCATCAATGCCCATAGAAAATGTCTTGCTTTAGACATGATGCTGTGCCTTGCAGTGCCTGAGCTGGAGGGGTATGCGGTACAGTCTATTATCCTCTGAAAATAGATGAATTGGTTATTTGTAGCCCTTGTGCTCCAGGTAATTTGAATAACCTCCGTGAGACAAATTAAAAGGTAACACTTTGTACGAGTTTGAAGTTTCCGGCTTTGATTCCCCCATCTTCTGGTTTTCTCTCCTCTTCCTTTCCCCCCATTTTTTATATACATATATATTAGATGTTATCTGATAAATTAATTACCTCACAGTTCGGTGTGTGCGATTTGAACCCTGCCTGGAACGTTTCAGGACTGGCTTTTGATAATGATCTCACAGAAGGCCACGCGTCTCGCGGGCTATTTCATAATGAAGAATGTCAATATGACGGTATGAAAATGAGCAAACAGAGGAAGGTAGAAGGAGCTCTGGAAAGTGTTAATGAAAAGCTGCTGAATTACAATGACCCACCTGTGGAAGGCGATGGGAAGTCCGTCTGAATACCAAATGTATTCATTATAGGCAGAGCTGCCTGGCTGAACCTCCAAGGAATTCAGTGGGCCTCGACTCTTGTAATACAAAGGAAGGATGCTGCAGGGGGCTGGGGGGGCAGTGGGAGACACAGGATCAGCTGTGCATTCAGGAGACTGTGATAGTAGAACAATGTAACTACCTGCAATGGAGCTAACAGTCGGGTTCCCAGCTTGCTCCCCGGTTCCCCAAGGAGCAACAGATTCAAAACCTTTTGGAGGACACTATTATTTAGTACGATCCATAATTATTTATTATAATCCATACTCCATTATAATCCATAATTATGCTTTACAATCCATATCTAGCTTGCCCTCACAGCAACTATTCAAAGTAGGTCATTATTATCCCCATTTTGCAGGTAGGGAACTGAGGAAGTGACATGAAAACAATCTCTCCTTGGAAAGATTTCCAGGGGACATAAGTGGAGAAAGAACAGAATTAAGGGTTTTGCTCAATAAAAGCTTGATTGATACACCTCAGCTTGTGAAAGGTGTTGTGTGTTCTTTAGTGGCCATGAGAGGCAGTGCTCTGTTTGAACTCTCAGCTCCATGAGAACAGTGCCCCCTATCACATTACAGGCTGGATGACAAGGAAGAGTTCTACGTTGGTCACTAAAGCCTAGTTCCAGCAGCATCCTGTCGGGGAGGGGTCTATCATCAGCTCAGGACGCAGGAGCTGAGACGATCACAGCTTGAGTGGGGCTGGCCCAGTCATTAAGCCTTCTGTACTCCACTAACAGCAGAACTAGGACTGTTTACCAGTGCTGGACTTAGGGGCATGCAACATAGGCATCCTCCTTGGGCAGAAGTGTTTGGTTTTTTTGGGTGGTGGTGGGGGTTTGCCAGATTTTGGGAGACATGAGGGCTTCTGTTCTCAGTTCAAACCTGCCCAGTCACAGCACCCCCTCCCCTTGCCACAACCACACCGCCTCACCCACACCACCTGCAGCCTGGAGGGGGAGACCCCCTGTCCATCCTCGCCTGCAGAAGCCCTGTTCTGCCCCCAAGCTCCTTGAAAACACACTCTGCGGTGGGGCCAAGTGCAGAGGAAGAGATTCTGCTTCTGTGCTGGGCAACGCCACCGTGGCTTCATCACCACCCACTCATAATGGGCAGAGCTTATTTGGTGGGTGAAGCTTAAAAGAAGCCGCCCTGAGCCTTTTGAGGGAAGGACAGGATAAAAATTTAAATAAATAAAATAAAAACGGTCTCTCTCCCTGCCTCAGACGGCAGCCTGCTGTGCACACAACAGAGCTCCAGAGGCAGGCGGGGGGAGGCGGCAGCCTGAGTTACCTAGGGATGCTAAAATCCTAAGTCAGGCCCTAATGTTTGCCCTCTGAGGTGGAAAGAAGTGGGGGCTTCACTGAAAGTAAGAGGTGAGAACACAGCAATTAATGGCTGCTGACTTGACAGACCAGGCTTAATGACTCTGCAACAGCCTATCTCAATGCATAAAAGTTGTCTGCTGGAAAAAACCCAACAATGTTTGGAATTCCTGCAGCACATGCAAAATAATCCCAATTATGAGCTGTGGGGGGAGGAATAAAGAAAAACACCTTCAGGCCAGGCTGGGAGAGAGGGGCGGGGGGGTGGAGGAAGAAAACTGTAATGGGGGGTTTGCTTTCCTCCACAACTTGTTGCAGGTGAGGAAGTAATCTCAATTTCCCATCCCCTCTTTGGTCATGACAAATGGGAAGTAACTCTGAGAGCGTTGACTAAAACCTAATCGCTTTTACAGCAAATCAGGCATGAAACCTATTGTCAAAAAACATGATGTCTGAAGTACATGTTGGCACTTTATCTTCCCAGCAGAAAGCTCCTGAAGGTCTGAGCTGACTGCAGGGGACGAGGAGAGTTTTCAAACAAAGAATTAATGGCTCTTTCAGGGCCAATACAATAGTGTCCCTGAGAGGACACCTTATGCCCTCAGAGGAGGGCATGTTATGCAAAGCAAGACGCCCACGTCAGCATTTTGATATTGAAGTAGGATGCTGTCAGGCGTGCACTTGGGTGACAGTGCTTGCACAGGTATTACCCGATTAATGACCCTGGAGGATGGGTGGGAAGGACGTATTGGGAAAGGGATAAGAAATAAAATAGAAAATATCATAATGCCACTATATAAATCCAAGGTGCGTTCATGCCTTGAATACCATGTACAGTTCAAGCATCTCCATCTTATAATGGACATAGCAGAAGCAGAAACAGTGGAGAGAACAAGAAAGATGATTGAAGGTATTGACCGACTTCCCTAGAGGAAAAGGCTGGGTAGGCTGGGGCTCTTTAGCTTAGAAAAGACAAGGCTGAGGGAGTGCATGACAGAAGTTTACAAAATCATAAGTGACACTAAGCTAGTAAATAAGGGGCTGTTATTTACCCCTTCATCCAGGGGCGTAGCTAGGTGGGAACGGGCCCCCTGCTGGGGCATTTCACTCTAGTGTGCATGTTATTTATTTATTCAAAACTTATATCCCGCCCCTCCTGACCAAAGGCAGCTCGGGGCGGCGAAAAACATACACACACAAAATAATTCAACAATAAAACATTTAAAAATAAAGCTACAAATTTTAAAACAAGTAATAAAAACCTCCCAAACTCCACCTCCCCCACCCTACCCCGCCCCCTCGCCAGAAGCCTGGCGGAACAGCCAGGTCTTACACAAACGTCGAAACGACAGGAGGGTGGGGGCCAACCGAGCCTCCTCGAGGAGTGAATTCCACAGTACAGGGGCAGCCACTGAAAAAGATCTCACATCAGTGGCCACCCGTCTCACCCGGGGAAACTCCAAAAAGGTCCCCACGGACGATCTCAGGAGTCGCACGGGCACATGGGGAGTGAAGCGATCCCGCAGATAGGCAGGGCCCAGGCCGTGAAGGGCTTTAAAAGTCAAAACCAGCACCTTGAACCTAGCCCGGTGCTTTATAGGCAGCCAGTGCAGAGCCCGGAGTGTAGGTGTCATGTGCTCGCTGCCGCCCGCCCCAGTAAGGAGACGGGCCGCAGCATTCTGCACCAGCTGCAGCCTCCAGACCAGCTCCTCGGGCAGCCCAACGTAGAGCGTGTTGCAGTAATCCAGTCTCGAGGTGATGAAGGCATGGATGACAGTGGTGAGGTCAGAGTCTGAGAAATATGGCTGAAGCCGCCGGACAAGATGTAACTGGTGAAACGCACTCCCCACCACAGCCACAACCTGAGATTCCAGGCTGAGACGCGAATCGAGGAACACACCCAGACTCCGTACCTGAGAGACCATGGGAGGGTGAACGCCCCCACACATGAGGAGATTCAACCACTCCCAGACCCCCCAGACCCTCACCCACCAACATCACCTCTGTCTTGTCAGGATTCAGCTGCAGATGGCTCAACCTCATCCAAGCCCCCACAGCCGACAGGCACTGGGAAAATAAAGAGACTGCATGGCCTGGGTCGATGGAAAAAGAGAGGTAGAGCTGAGTGTCATCAGCATACTGATGACACTGCATGCCCTGAAACCCTCTCACGATCTCCCCTAATGACTGCATATAGATGTTAAACAAGAGGAGGGACAGAATGGCACTCTGCAGGACTCCACACGTGAGGTCCCAGGGGGAAGACGTACACTCCCCCAAGACCACCCGGTGAGTTCTCCTGGCCAGGAATGAATTAAACCAGTCCAAGACCATCCCACCAATCCCGGCATGGTCCCGCAGGTGAGTCGCTAACACCTCATGATCGACTGTGTCGAACGCATCCGAAAGGTCTAGCAGGACCAGTAAGGTCTGATGACCCTGGTCCAACCCCAGACGGAGATCGTCAACCAAGGCCACCAATGCAGTCTCTGTACCATACCCAGGCCGAAACCCACACATTCTACATACGTGTGGGGGCCTAGGCTTGTGGGCCCCAGTGGGGTTGCACCTGTGGCACCTATTATAGCTATACCCTTGCCTTTCTCAAAATACTAGAATGAGGTATTTGATGGGACTACTCCAGAGTAAGTGGCTTGTGGCTCACAACCCAAATCTTAATGCCAGAGTCAACTAGCAAAGTCCTTAATTTGTTTTTCTCCTTAGTCCTTAATTAGTTTAATACATTGTTTAAAGTCAGTGAGAATTTCACCAGAGTAAAACCTGGGTCAAACACGTTTGGGGTATCAGGCTCTTTCTGAGCATGCTCAGTTGTTTTGTTTTGTTTTTACTTTCAAATTTACAAGCCGGGAAGAGGCCACACATCGTGTAGGATCCCTTCGGAAGGTAAGTAACCCACCCCTAACCCCCCGCTAGGCTCCCACTGCCCTAAGCACCCCAGTCATGACCCCCCACTAGGCCACCCACTAAGGCCTCCATCCCCCTTCCCTGGCCCCCACTGGCCTATTCCCTCCCCAGCCAGCAGGAGGCAGGGAAGGGGGAGCAGGGGTCTAGCGCTAGCATTCGTCCCCTGCTTCCCTGCCCTCTGGCTCCCTTCCTTTGCATTCCTTCCCTTGGTGAATCCAACTTCTTCGCCCAATTCTCTAAAGTGTCCCATGCCTGGGGGAAAGCAAGTAGATCCTCTTCTAGGGCCCTTCCTCTGAACTTTGGAACTCAGGAAATTGAGGCCAAATGCACTGGTCCTCAGTGCTTCCCATGGAAAACCGAGGACTGAGTTTCAGCACTATTTTTGACAAATAAAAAAAAAGTTTTAAATGTTGATTTTTTTGGTCAAAATGCCGAAAGTGTAAGTGCAAACGTGGTATTTTTCATCAATATTCGATTTGTGGAAAATTTCTTGAACCAGCTCTTCCTCGGGACTTCCATGATGATTAAGAGAGAGAAACGTGGAGGCTAAGTGCCTGCTTGGTGATAAGTCGGGATTTACATTTATGGCCCAAATACTTTGAGGATATGAATTTACACTTATAAGGTCATCGTCAGCTGCCTCCATAGAGCAACTTGTGCTAATGACAGTGGAGTAAGGATTTGGCATCTTGTATTTACTCTTGTTATGAGGCACTTGCTGGGAATTAATTCTGCCAAAACACAGGACTTATCTTCTATTAACTCTGCTGCTGCATTTGAATGACTCCATTTACTCTGGCAAAGCTCATGCTTTAGGGCACAAGTTGATTGCCCGCTGAGTTGAGGAAGGAGTTCCTAATTCTACAGCATGCTGTACCCATCAGTGAGGTACACATCGTGCTGCCCCATTTTTTCTCTGAAGCGCCATTCATTGGCTACCACGGGAGTGATGTAATGGGACGACGGTCTGATCTGGTGTGATAAATCCTGCATTTCTTTGGGACCTTTCTATTAGAAAATAAGATTCTGTGACTGCTCTTGTGTTATTCTAGTTTATTAACTGATGCTTCCAGCAGAGCTGGATCAAATAGAGATGAGCATCCTATTCCAGGAAAACCGGCAGTGCCATTGACTTTTGAAAAAAGAGAGATGCTGAAGCAGACGCACGGCTGAGGCAGATCAGGAAAGGGATGTATTAAAGGACATGTGTAGATATAGACCCTGGCAGGTGGAAATGTTTGCTGTCAGGTGGAGAGCCTGACATGGCAAGACAGTGCCAAGTGCACCAGACACCCAGGCCAAAGGGAAACACATGCAGGAGACAAACAGCAGATATTTCAAAACAAATGAAATGGAAAGAGACGGCCATGAGGACCTGAAGCCCTGACTCCACAGACTCTGAACTACAGGAGTTCATAGTGAGCCACTTAGTTAATTAACTTGATGAGCCAAGTGTATCCAATGCAGGATTAAGTTCTTGTTTTGTGGTTTGGCCTGTTACCCAGAACATTGTGGTGATGTGCACTTTAAGGATGATTATGAAATAGATGCGTTAGAACTAGTTAGATGGGCAGATGGGCCTTGATGGGGAGGAAAAACCCAAACTAAATATTATCAACTAAAGGCCTGAATCTGATCGACTAAATTAGAGCTGTCCAACTTCTTCATCACCTCCTGAAGTTCCCATGTCAGGTCAGGAGCACAGGCAGTTGGACAGCCTAGCTGGAAATCAAGCACAACAGAATCACCCTCCTTGTAGCTGTGTCAGAAGTTAGTGTGCTTACATCTCAGAGTCAAACCCAGAATGGTTAAGCATTTTAAACTGAAATATGAGATGCAACACTCTAGTAATGGGATTTTCCCATCATGCATAATTTACTGACAAGAAAGTGAGCATTAGAAATGTCTCCTACGTTCTTTTTTTAGCACTTGGGAACAAAGACAAGTAAAAACTGTTCCTGAATTACACATCCTAGTTGTTATATAATACTAAAACAGATAGCAAATATGTTATCCATGGTTAATATCTGGTATTCTGGATAATTCACAAGCCAAACTGAAATCTTGCAGAAGCTATGCACCTGTGAGTTCTGGATTGTGCCCTCAAACGTTTACTGATTATCATTTATCAAATTACCATTTACCATCTTACCGTCTACTGCATTACAGCATAATAATGCAGGTCTGGACAGAGAGGGAGGGAATAAAATAAACTATGTGCAAACAGTAATTCAACAGCAATGCAGTAAAGGTTATTGGGTTAACCGGATATTTGCTGGACACTAACCAGATAAATTTTGGTATCTGATTAGATACCAGAGATCAGTGGATCCTGAGGTATCAAGCTGGATACCAGATAGTAGCAGATACATGTTTAATCGCTAGTGTTACACAAGACCTAGGGCAGGAACAAGATGCTGTGGGAGTGCTGAGCAGTTCTTGGTAGACCTCTAGCAAATAAGGGTGTTCAATAAAAGCTGTTTCCCCTTAAGGTTACTCCTGATACTTAGGGTGAAATCAGAGATACAGCCAGCACACCAGGTACACAGTCGGCAGAGGGGAATCCCTCTCCCCCCTCCCCCCTCCCGCTGGATCAGGTGAGGGCACTGAATGGACATGCGTCTGGCTGAGCCAGCCCGTGAGCCCTCTCCTGCCCCACTCCCGGCGGGGGAAGAGAAAAATGTACAGGCCAGCAGTCCTGCCTCCAGCTCCCTGTCCCTGCCATGACGGGCAGCCATGGCAGCAAATCATGGGCAGCCATGACTGCCAGCCATGACAGCCCCTGACCCCTAGTGTGGGACAGTGGCAGGAACCAACATGCGAGCCTGCTATGGCCTGAGTTGGCCTGCCTGGGTAAACCTTGACCCAGACTGTGGGCAAGGCTTTTTCCAGGGGACTACGTCTGAGCCAGCTGCCTACCTGGGCCAGGGCACCATGGGACCCACATCTGGAAGCCTGGAACTCACGTGACCGTGATTTCCCAGCCCAAGCAGACCATAGCGAGCCATAACACGCCCGTGGTGTGTCTGTTTTCAATAGAAGGTACCAAGGGACAGTGCAATAGGAGGCCTTGGACTCCTTGGACCTCAAAGGTCAATTATACACACTGCAGTTCTGTATTCATTTGTGTATATCTTTACATTTACACACGTACACTCAGTTTAGAATCTTATGTTGGTAAGTACCTATGCAAACGTCCCTAAGGGCCTTGATTGGATGATGTCGTGCATATGAATATAAGCAGCTGCCTTATTGTTGAGTTGCTACCCAACCAGGCTTTCATTTCTCCTCTTTATGACAATGTGTAAAATCCCCACAAACCCTAACCGACATTCCACAAAATTTAGGACCCTATTACAGCGAACCAAAATGAAGAAGCAGGAGCAGACTTCCCCCCCACATCCCAAACCCAGGGGAATAGTGATGTATCCCCTCCCAGCCACACCTTTTCTTACACCAATGCTACTAATGAGTTACTACTTACTTACCAGACATAGAGAGTGCTGCTTTCCTGTTTGTGTACTATTACCCCTCTACCCAACCTTTTGCAGATCTCCAAAGATATGTAAGTAGCAATCCCAGGAGAGGAGAAATTGGGCACAGAGCTTCCATATACTCAAAGCATAACTAGTTGGTTAAACACAATTCCTTGTGCCGAGTTAGTTACAAATAGCAGGAAGTTCTTTCCCTTAGGAATGTCTTTCCATCCCCCAAGGAAAAATTCTGCCTCTGGAACGGATGAACTTAAAGACGAAGGAGGCAGTGAACAAATTCTGCTACTTCTCTCAGTTTCCTCTCTTTAACATGTTGTTTCCCCCAGGTGTGGATCTAGAAGCTTCTTAGACAGAAGGCTGTCCCTGAAATCCCTCAGGAAGAGGCAATAAGGCACTCTAAGAGACAAAAAACAACACCCCCCAGTACTTTCAAGGAGAGGCACACCGAACATAGTTATGGTTAGAAAGTGGAGGGTGGCACTGTATTAGCCAAAACAAAACTTTATATTATAGCAAACAATTCCAGCTGTGTTAGTAACAGGCTAGCTTTAACCAATGAAATGGAGTACGGAGGCCCAGAAGTGATGATGAAAGAGGGAAACAAAAAATAGGTGCTTCATCCATTTCATTGGCTCCCTCCTTGATTTGTCCTTAATTCTTCCTTTGGGACTGAGTTCACTTTAGAATCCCCATTTGCAAACAAATCTTCTTCCATTCTTACTTTGAATTTTACCTTGCTGAAACTAAGGAACTGGATGAGGCTCTTCAGCCTGGCCAGTTAAGGGTAACTCTAAATTCCAGTTACACAAGTTTTTGTATTTTTTCTTTGTGTAATCATTATTCTCTTTTGTAGACAATTAGGGCATTTTTAGATGTGACCACTTTTTGTTCAGACTTCAAAAGTCTGGATTCAGCAAACTCCTGGGGGGGGGGGATTTAGATGCTCACCTCCTCCCCCATCCAGAAGTCACCTATTCACTATTGTAAACAGTGGCACTGCCGGACGTTTTGAGACCCAGACTTTTGAGACCTTGGCTATTGGGGTTTTAAGAGTCTTGGGCTCAAGACATCCGGGAGTTGTGGGATGCCATTGTTTACAACGGAGCCCAGGTGTCTTCCAGTCGGGGTGTGTGCATCTAAATCCCCCCTGCGGGAGTTGCTGAACCCAGACTTTTGAAGTCTGGGAAAAAGTGGCCACGTCTAAAAATGCCCATAGTCATCTATGCTATATTTTGTAGATTGGTAGGGGCAGGGAAGGGAAGGAGCTTGATAATTATTTGAATTGTTTCCATCATATTCTTTATCACGTGTAGTGACTTGATAATGATTTCCATTATTTTCATTGCAGTTTTCATTTGTTTAATTGTAGTCATTTATTGAATGCATTAGTAAAGCTTTTAAATCATTTAAGTCTGACTCAATCATTCTTGGGTCGGTAAGAGACAAAGTTCTTAGAATCTTCTGACTCTTCTTCTTATGTTAGGATCTAAAATAAAAAAATCCTAAGATGACACAGAAACCAACAACAAAATCAAGCAGACTTTTCAGCTATCTGAAGACTCCTGCCACCACAGTCCAACAGGCCTTGGATTGCTCACACTAGATTGGTCTAGAAGAAACCCCTGAAGCAGTTTGTGAGTGTTTCCCATAAGCCTCTGACAGAGCCAGCCCCAAGCCACTCACATTAAGCAAGGGTTTCGCATGCAATAGTTCTTTATTCACAGATCTCACATTTTGCTGTCTCGCCCATCCCAGATCAGCACCCTGGCCAGCTCCCAGTTGGCTGGAGTAGAGCTTCTTCCTTTCCCTACCCCTGTCTGCTGACTTGTGTTTGCTATTCTTTTATCTCCAGAAGGGGTGTGGCTGAGGACGGAAGGATTCTCTCATGACCTTGTCACACCCCTAAAAGATCTGTGATCATGTCATGAGAGCCAGCAGTCCTAAGCAGTTGTTTATTGAGCCATAGCAATCCTCTGCACAATCATTTCCATGTATTTCTTTCTTTTAAAAAGTGAACCACATTTCTTGTGTCTTGTATTGCTGCTTCCTCGTCCCGCAAAAAAAGCTCTGCCTTTAGGTGAACTCTGAAATTCAGCAGTATACTTGATTCACAAACACCTGTCTAGCAAACAAACTGGGTTTAAACAAATGGAATTCTATTAACCCATCATTTCCCCCAACCCCACTGTCTGTCTTGAACGTTTGGTAGTCGTCAGATAATGCCATTAAGTAAATGATATGACTTCACAAGATGAAGAGACTATCCCAACCAAAGACAGGCAAATGTCTAAAGATTGGAAATTCCATGATGACGTCCACCAAAATATCACTATCCTCAACTAAAATGGATTTAGATTACTACACTATGGTAATCTGACAAGAACAAACACATTTTTCAGTACAACCTGTTTTCAACCAGCTGCGCATGTATAGAGTTTCCTGTTGCTATTTTGGTATACCTCATTCTGGTTTCACCCAAGACCATGAAGGGTGAAAGGAGTGAAAATTAAAATAAACTCAAGCCAGCAAAATGTTAAGAGAATCGAAAACAGTTTAATCTCAGAATGACTCCATTCAGGTGGTGGTATTATTATTACCAAGTATTTATATAGCGCCAGCAATGTACCTGGCACTTTACAAAGTAATTTAATAGATACGGTCCCTGCCCGAGGGCTTACAATCTGAGAGACAGAGGGGGTGGGGGGAGACAAAGGAAGGGGAACAGAGGGAGAGACAAGGGGTGTAACATTCACGAAGATGCAAGGTCTCAGGTGCACGCGCTTGGCTTGGTTACATTGGAAATGATGGCTGGCTGGTCCATCTGATGAGGATATGAGTATACAGACCTCAGGTAACAGATTGTACTGGATGGAAAGTATCCGCAGGAGTTAAGGGGAGGGGAGCAAGGAGTCAGGGAGGGCAGTGCAGAAGAGGTGGGTCTTGAGGAGGAATTTGAAGGTACGAAGGGACGGGACGAGGTGGATGTGGGAAGGGAGGGAGTCCCAGGCATGGGGTGGCAGCTAGGGAGAAGGGATGAAGGAGGTTAGGGGAGCAGGGGAGGCATGGGAGGGGGAGAGAGGGGACAGAGCAGGAGTTGAGTTCACGGACTGGAGTACAGAAGGAAATTAGTGCAGAGAGGCAGGGGGGAACAAGGTTGTGAAGCGCTTTATAGGTGAAGACTAGGAGCTTGTGCAGGATTCATTCAGGAAGGGGGAGCCAGTGACAGCTGGTGAGGCGAGCTTGAACAGATGGAGAGAGAGAGGGAATAGAGAGATAGAGTTGAGTGTCATCAGCGTAGAGGTGATATTGGAAGCCATGGGAAGCAATGAGTTTGCCTAGGAATAGGGTGTAGATAGAGAAGAAGAGATGGCCAAGGACAGAGACTTGGGAAACAACAACCGAGAGGAGAAAGGAGGAGGAGGTGGAGTTGGCAAGAGACACACTGAAGGAGCGGTCAGAGAGGTAGGAGGAGAACCATTCGATGACAGAGCCATGGAAGCCAAGGGAGTGAAGTGAGTCCAGAAAGCGTGAGTGGTCAGCAGTACCGAAGGCAGAAGAGAGGTCAAGGAGGACAAGATAGAGTACAGGCGATTAGATTTAGCCACAAGAAGATCATTGGTGATCTTAGCGAGAGCAGTTTCAGTAGAGTGAAGGGGTGGAAGTCAGATTGGAGGGGGTCAAGGGAGGAGTTGGCAGAGAGGAAGTCGAGGCAGTGGGAGTAGACAACACATTCAAGAAGCTTGGAAACAAAAGGAAGGTGTGAGACAGGCCAGTAGCTAGAAGGGTCAGAGCGGTCAAGAGTGGAATTCTTGAGGATAGGAGAGAGTGGCATGCCTGAAGGCAGAAGGGAAGGAGCCAGTAAAGAAGGAGAGCTTGATGATGTGCAGGAGGGAAGGGGTGACAGTGGAAGCAATGGAAATCAGGACAGGATGTGGGAGGTGATGGGGTCAAGGGGGCAAGTGGAAGGGTTGGAGGAGGAGAGCAGGGAGGAGATTTCCTCAAGGGAGGTGGGAGGGAAGGAGGACAGGAGAGAGGTGGGGGGAGGAAGGAGAGGTGAGAGAGTAGGAAGAGGAGAGGACCAGGAAGCGATGTTGAGGCAGATAGGCTGGGTGTTAATATAATAATAATAATAATAATAATAATAATAATAATAATAATAATAATAAATTAATACTTTATTAAGGGAACTAGCTTTTGCCATGTCCCATAAGAAAAAAACGACCAAAAAAATCACAGTTACAAGTACAAAACCCCTCAATCTAGGGGAAATACATGTGTACAAAGCAAACATATGCACTAATGGAGTGTAATTTCAATCAAGCGGTAAATCAGGGAGGCTGGCAACATGCCAGAGAGGGCTGTCTAAACAGCCAGGCAGCGGGAGGGGCTCAAGAAGGGTGTTTGCAAAGCTCACGGGCCAACAAGGCTAAATTAGTTATATAATCAGGGTTCTTAGTTGTTGTAAAATACACCAGCAGCTGAATAGGGGAGGAATACGGCCTCAAAGCAAGCCCAGGGGCAAGGAACAGCTCCCTCGCATACTGAATAAGAGGGCAGACAAATAAAGTATGGAGCAGATCCTCAACGCATTCTAGATTACAAGAACATAGTCTTTTTTCATAAGGGGTTCCAGAGCGCCTCCCCAACAGTACTTTGGTGGGCAGCAATCGAAACACAGGAGAGTCAAAGCCCTGCACAAGCCAGGATCTTCTAATAAATCTAGATATATTTCAAGGCCAGTGGAACACTTAAATTCCTTATAAAAAGGGGCAATCTTAAGTTCACGCATTTTCCCTATGTCCAACTGGACTGCTTGATGTGTAACCTGTTTGAGAATCCTGGATCTCGGCGGTGATGAGGGCGCCCCTACAAAAGGCCCTGGGGGTGCCGCGGCTGGCATGAGCCAGGTGCTGCCATTACCGAAAAGGGCAATTTAGCTACCCCTTACGATTCTTTAAGGGACAATTAAAGGCTTTCCAGCTTTGAGTGTGAGTGGTTAGGAACTGAGGGTTTTGACAAGGGGTGACATGGGGATGGTCAGTTGCCTGATGATCCAGGGTTCAAGTTTAAAGTTGTATCCTGGAACATCACGGGGTGGTCCTGACTATGGAACCATGAGGTGCAGGACTTCCTGGATGCATTTGACATTATCTGCATTCAGGAAACCTGGCTAGTTGATGCTTCTAATTTTTCCTTTCCTGGTTATTTTACTTGGGATGCTCCTGCAGTTAGGACCGCGCAATCCATTTGACCTGAATCCATTTGACCTGCCATAGAGGCTTTATTTAGTTCAGATTTCCCCTCCCTATCTAGAAGTTATTTTAACTCCAAGGCTTATGCAGCCCCAGTTTTGAAGTTGGGGTTTGATTTATGCCTAGAATCCAAACGTCCGGCCAGGCCTGAGCGGCTCCTGCTAATGACATGCTGATTGCTTGTCAGACGGCTGTCTGCGGCACGCTTGGTGTTTGGGATACTCAGTAATTACTTCATTTATACGCTCCCATGTACAAGTGAGCATGACTAACCCAAAGAAATGTCTCTATTTTTAAGGCTTTTCTTTCTTCTCTCCATAAACATTAAAAACGATGAACAAGGCTGTAAATATGGTCTCCGGCATGGAGAACAGGTGGTGCTAATGGCATCTAAGTATCCCTGAAGGGGAAGAATGGGAACCCACCATAAATTATTGGGGCATTTCTGCTGCCAGAAAACTTGCTTTTCACATTGCTGAGACTGAGAGGATCATATGATGAAACACCCATAGGAGAACTTCAATTCATATAAAATTGCTGGGTTTTCTTTCTCCATCCATCTTGGACGAACCTTAGTTTGATGTGTTCACATGTCACTGGTGAGTGAGAACAGCTCTGCTGTACAAAGACTTTTCTATCTCCTTAGACACCTGCACATAAATACTTTGACGTACACACAATCTGAAGTCTCCTCCAATAACAGATGCAACTTCTTCAAACACATTGAATACAGTGAATTACACTAGCATATAAGAAGCTGAAATTTTGCCTGCTATCATAAAAACTTGCTCAAAACAATCAGTAGTGCCAAAGTTTTCTCATAAGGGTCACTGAGACCCAAGGAGATTTCAAGAACTATAGAGGATTCAGTCCTGTAAAATGCATCAGTAGGCACTGGGAGCATTCCCAGGACTGATCTTGGAACTTGCTGATGAGCTCCCCTGGAAATTATGGATTTGGTCTGTCCTGTGCAACTCTCAAGTAATAGCTTCCTTGTTTAGGGGTCCCTCATTGGGGATGGAGATATATTCTGAGTACTAGAGAGAATGCAGTTGCCATGTTGGTCCCAACATGGAGATAAAGCAGTTCAGATGATCTCTTCTGCTGGGCCAAATTCAGTTTGTGAGAGTATGCAAGCTTTGGGGCCACACGTATTTTGCCCAACAAAGGGCTTTGTGTCACACAAAAGCGTGCATACTCACATCCAAGAGAAGTTGGTCTGATGAAAGAGATCATCTGAATTCATTTGTTTCCATCTTCTGAGAAAAGGCTCATCCTCCTTCCCAAAGATGATTAATGGGGACAACACCCCTGATGGGGTGACAAAGGAGCTGGGAATTTGAGGAGAACCACAGACTGCGGGCTGCACAGGACAGTGCAACACTGATAACCCTAATGAATCAGTGCCTTTGGTTTGAGTTACCTGCTTTCCTTCATTCCAATGGGCATCAATCCACTCTTGTTCTTTCTGTCATAGCTGCCTGGCTCTGAGAACCAAAACACACCCCCACCAACCCACTCCCCTCACAGGCCTTTAAGAGTAATGCTGCTGCACTGACCTTTGTACCCGGAGGTCTGTGATCTCCTCCTCAAGATCCAGAAGAGTTGCTGCCTGATCCATCAAGTTCTTGCTGCACGGCAAAGACTTGAGCTGCAGAATGAGGAGTCCAAGGCAGAATTTGGCCCCCATTTCTTCCAGCTCCCGAGTCCCAATTTGCAGGCCCTGTTGACGAGAAACAGAAAGTAACAGAGATGAGACTTGAGTTGCGAGACTGGGATGGGGGAAGGGTTGCGATTCTTCATAGGGTACCAGACTTCCAGATTCGTCCTCCAGCCGGCTAGAAAAATACACAGGCAGGATAAGATAAGGCAACAACCCAAAATGTTTAATCAATTCATAGGATAATCCAAGGTCTGTGCACATCTGGCACAGACAACATGTGTGTATGATCCATACTGAGTTTGTGCAATGATCATACCATTGTATGCATGCTTCATGCATGGCACCTGTGCAACCTTAGAACGGCGCTGCTGGCTGCCAATTTCAAACACTTTTAATCAGACATTATTCTTACTTTAGAGCATTTAAAAAAAAAATCTTCAAAGTGATTTCTAAGGCTAAATTCACAGTCCCTCTAAGTGCTTGTTTTTGCTCACATGAAAAACTAGAATATATATATATATATATATATATATATTAATTGAAACAGAATATCCCTCCTCCACACACACAGAAATGAATATGTGAGTACCTATTTCAGTCACAGATAGGGCTACCCAAAAATGTGAATAGTTGCCTATGAATAATAAACCCATTACTCATTTCAGTTCTAATGTTCATTAAACTACCCCTAGCTCACTTTCACAACTTTTGTGTTCACACAAGCACTGGGGTTAAGGTGAGAATAAAGGGTGAATTCTGATAATAGTGAGAGGGGTAGGGAATAGTGAGAGGGATAGTGAAAGGGGGTAGTGAGAATCCTTCACAAATGCCTGGTATTCACTTACAAAACTCTTCACAACCTGGCTCCCCCTTACCTCTCAGCCTTAATCTCCTTACATACTCCTGCATGCACTCTCCGCTCTTCCTCTGTCCCCTCCCTTGCTCTCCCTCGTCTCCCCTGCTCCCCAACCGCCTTGTCCCTTTTCCCTTGCTGCCCCCCATGCCTGGAACTCCCTCTCTGCTCACATCCACCTTGCCCCCTCCCTCCGCACCTTCAAATCCCTCCTCAAAACCCACCTCTTCTTCGCCGCCTTTCCCAACACCTGTTAGGACTTTCCTTTCAATATTTACTGTCTGCCCTCCCCGCAGACTCCTGCCTAACCACAATCAAGCCAAGCACGTGCACCTGAGACTTCACATCCGCTTGAATGTTATTTATCCCTTTGCTCTCCCTATGTCTCCTCTCCTTGTCTCCCCCTCCGTGTCTATTAGATTGTAAGCTGTAAGCAGGGACCGCATCTATCTTATTGTTCTGTAAAACGCCAGGTACACAGCTGGCACTACAGAAATGCTAATAAATTAATAATAATTATTATTATTAATAATAATAATAATAATAATAATTGATAAATAAATTGCAGCAAAAGTATGGAGTGAGGAGCAAAAGTATGGATCAAAAGTATGGAGCATGGAGTGAGGCATATTTATGAGCGGAATGCAGGCAGACTGAGGCAGGCTTTGATCTATGGCCACCTGGGCAGGTGGGTGGGTGGGCGGGCGGGCAGCGTGGCATGAGC
>QEPC01014402.1:6439447-6453557 GCA_003113815.1 Sphenodon punctatus | reverse complement strand
AGGCAGGCAGACTGAGGCAGGCTTTGATTTAGGGCCACCTGAGCGGGTGGGCAGGCAGGCGGGCAGGTAGGCAGGCGGGCAGCGTGGCATGAGCAGAAGGCAGGCAGACTGAGGCAGGCTTTGATCGAGGCCACCTGGGCAGGTGGGCAGGCAGGTGGGCAGGCAGTGTGGCATGAGCAGAAGGCAGGCAGGCAGACTGAGGCAGGCTTTGATCGAGGCCACCTGTAACATAGGCCCCAGAACCCTGACGGTGGGTCCTGGGGCTGGAGTGGCTGTTTCTTCAATTCTTGATGCTGTTGAACAATGGCTCTCTATGAGTGGAATGACGGTCCCCAGAACCCTGACAGTAGGTCCTGGGGCTAGAGTGGATGAAGTGGAATGACAGCCCTCCCTGCCTGGAATGTAGGCCCCAGAACCCTGACGGTGGGTCCCGGGGCTGGGGTGGCTGTTTCTTGATGCTGTTGAATGATGGCTCTCTGTAAGCAGAATGACAGGTCCAGAACCCTGATGGTGGGTTCTGGGACTAGAGTGGCAGCTTCTGGATGCAGTGGCACAGTAGAGGCAGCATTGACAGCAGCAGCAGACATTGGATTGCCTGGGCACAGAACCTGTGGCACAGCAGCAGACATTGGGTTGCCAAGGCACAGAACCTGTGGCACAGCGGAGACAGTATTGGCAGGATTTGCCTGTGCGCTGCACCCATGGAGCCAGGATGGTAGGATTTGCCAGGGAAGAGCACCCATACAGCAGGAGACAGCAGCAGCAGGTGTGTGTGGGCACATTTGGATTTGCCAGAGCAGAGCACCCATGGACCATCAGACAGAAGCAGCCGGATTACCAGGCCAGTGGGGCACATCACCCAGGGTTGACAGGGCGGGCAGACAGGCACCTTGGCATGAGAGGCAGGAAGGTGGGCTGAGGCAGGCTTTGAGCTTGGCATCCTGGGTGGGCAGACAGGCAACGTGGCATGAGAGGCAGGCAGGCGGGCTGGGGCAGACTTTGAGCTTGGCAACTTGGGCGGGCAGACAGGCAGCGTGGCATGAGAGGCGGAAGGCAGGCTATATATATATAAATATGGGATGGGGGGAAACACAAACAACACAGGGAGGGATACAAAACTGAAATGAAACCTAAATCAATGTAATCCTACTCTAAATAAATCCAAAAAGAGGGGAAGGGAATCAGGGATGGAATATACAGAGGGAGAGGGAAAGGATTAAATGGAGGGGGGAGGGAGGAAGATCACAGGGAGGGCTAAACAATAAAAAATAACTCCTAAATCTATCTAATCTAAGGTAAATAAATGAAGCTAGGGAGGAAAATGTGTGGGAATGAGTGAATAGGAGGAGGATGTCAATGGATTGGGAGGAACACACACTGCTGGGAGAGGGACACGTCTGGAAACACTGCTGAAAGGATCAGTGGCTAGCTCAGAAGGATTTGGAAGGGGGGAGGGCAATGACTTTTGTTACTTGCTGCGCCCGCCTTTCCACAAGCCCCATTGGCTCCGTGCAGCCTAGCCCATGGTCAATCTCAGTCTGCGAAGCCAGTGGTCTGAGGAAAAGAGGGCTTGTGATTGGGCAGGCAGGCTGCTATTACAAGCCTCTCCACCCCTGGAACCAGGAAGTCTGCTCCTCAGGCGCCCCCCCCCCCCTCCTTGGGCTTGTTTACCACGTTTTTCCCACCCAAATGCTGCCGAACTCAACCAAACTGTTTGGTCATTTGAACGTTCAGTTCGGACATTCAGTTCGGTTGACCAAACATGCCGAGTTCAGCCCGAACACCGAACATCCAAACCGCGTTTGCACATCCCTAGTGAGTAACCAGTGCTGGGTGAGCTGAATCAGGCTCATCCCTAACTTTTAGCACTGAGTAGGGTGGGTTACCACTTGTGGTGGTTTTTTAATTGACACTCCCACAGGCCAAAATGGAACCCTATTAACTAGCTGGGAATTCCCATCTTGGTCAGCTCCCGCTGAAACGCCAGTATGAAAGAAGTTCTTGCTAGTGTGGTTCGGAGAGGCTCTGATTCAGCAAGGTTTTCAGTGGGGCCTCTTAATACTGAAAAGAATATCCAGTGAATATCCTATCCATTGATTTCACCTGATTCAAACACTATCTGCTGAAATGGGTACTAGATTCAACTCAGGTACATTTTTGCTGGATATTCGTTTCGGGGCTTGGGGTCATTTTTTTCGGTTATTTGGTTGTTCAGCTATTTGGTTATTCACTTATGACATTTTGGTTATTTCTGCATGTTCGGTGGCTAAAAATAAAGTAACTGGACAAACAACTGAATAGCTAAATATATGGACAACCAGATAACTAAAACAAGCAAACAAAAAACAACCAAAACTTAACAACAGAATAATCAGAAACCTGGTGATATGAATAGCTCTTCCAGTAACGGATATCATTCGGATGATACGCAAATAATATGCGCAATTACAAAACCCACTATTTGCTTGAGCTCTAGGATTATTTCATTGCCTAAAACCTGGCCCATGCATAAAAAGGAGAGGTTGAAGGATTTGCATATCAGGGGGGACATGATAGCAGTCTTTAAATATTTGAAAAGTTGGAGGGATGGCTCAGTGGAGCACTCATGTACTTCCGGTGGGTGGGGGAGGGTTTAGACGGCGGCGGATGAGTTGTGCATTCAGTGTGCACACCCATCCACCCACAGGCCACCCACACCGCTGCCTGGTACCACCCAGGATTTTCCGGGTTGCTCCATGCGGGGTGATGGGTGGAGGGGGGGGGTCATGGAAGTGTGCGCCCCCCTCACACACACCTTTACACGGGCGTTACCACACGTGTCTACTGGGTAGACCTGCGTGGTAGTGTCTTATGTAAAAACGCCCCTTGACTGAACATCAAGCAAAAACTCCTGACTATTCAGTCAGGCAGTGGAACAGACTACCCAGGGAACTTGTGGATACTCCATCATTGGAGGTTTAAAGAAAAGTCTGAATGACCCTATAGGTATGACAAATCCTGCACCAAGCATGGGGCTGGAATTGATGACCCTGACCCCTGTGCTCCCTTCCAGCTCGGATTCAAGCAACCTGACTGGTTATCTTCTAAAAAGGGTCAAGACATCAGTTTAGATCAAACAAGAAGTGGCCTGAATAAAGCCTTAGCTAAATTATTCAGACAACTCCTTCCTCCCCACTTTGCCATTTATATGCCGTATGCAAAAACACATTTGGCCATCTGTGTCTCAGCCAAGACAGGAAACACTAAGGTACTCGAGGGGAAAAGGCCAATCTCACAAGCTTCCCAGGCAAACCAAAAGCAGGAGGGACCAAAAATCTGAGGAAAAAGTTACTGCAGTGAGATTTTTTTTACCTCAGTGTTGTAGACAGTAATAGTCTGAATACAGCAAGCAAACTGACACTGACCCCAACTGAGCCGGCATCTCAAACTTTAATCTTTACCCATCCCCTGCTATTATGGATGAAAAATATGCACTCCTCCCTCCAGAAAAAAAGGGCAAAAGCTAATATGACCCCTACCCCTCCCCAAGAAAAAACACACCCTAGGATCCTGATTTTCTCCTCACAAGATCTGAATAATTCTCAGTGAAATCAATGGGAGCCGTCTCACATGCTGGGAACGGGGGCAAGAATCGTGCAGATTCTGTACAGATGAAAGATGAAAATGTTTGTAAACTTTCCTCTGCCTTGCCCCTTATTGACCCCCTCTAAACGCACATTTTAATGCTATCACACATGGGGCAGAATAAATCATCGTACATTTGCAGCCTCTTCTGCTATTAGTCCAATCGGCTTTTTTAGCACAAACCTCTCCAGTCACTCCTCTGACATGAGCTCCCAACTCCATTACCAAAGATTGTTTCCCTAGTAACAGCCAAGTACCCAGGAAGAGACGCGGAGATGGTGTGAGCTCCATTACAATATGACCTTTATTTCTTGTGCTTACTGGGGATTTGTATTGGGCATCTTAGGGCCAACAGAGTCTTGTAAGCTCCGTTAGGGGAGGCTGAAATCCACTCCCATAAGCATCCTCTCCAGGGACGTATTGCTAGCTTGGAATGGGCCCTGGTTCAGATTGGGCTTCCCCTACCCCTCTTCCCAGCAGCAGAAGACACACCTGCACCAGGGAGAGTGGGCCTGGCATGGGCCTCATGGGTGCAACTGTACCATTGGTCCCTATTAGAGCTACATATTTGGTCCTCTCTGGATAGTTTTCTTGGTTTGAAAACCACTTTAGGATCCTTTAGGGGTGGTTATTTCTGAACTAAGGGTGAAAGCAGAATTCCAGCTCTGTTCCGATTACACTGGTGGTTTGATCGTTCCAGTCATAAATCGGAACAGTTGAAATTCCATCCCAGTTTCCAGTCAGCTTTCTCCGGTTTTGGCACGAGCAAAATAGCCACAGCTGTCCTGCCCATGCAAAAATGGGCAATGAAAGGCTAATTTCGTTGCAGACCTACTCTGAACTGGGAGAGAGCTGCTGAGTGGATACAAGAGAATTCTCACACAAATGACGATAGTTTCCCTTGTTAACAGTTTTGCTGGGGGAGTGAATCAGGACTGTTAGGATGGTGTAAAAAAACATGTGGGGTTAAGGCTGATGTCTCTGAGGGAGAAATCTGTTGCCATTTTGCATTTTTCCTATTTCCTGTGGTACAATGGTGAATTTCACAGAATCAGAGCACTGGATGGTGCTGGATGTGGCCTTGGGAAGCCAGGATTTGAACCCTCCCCTAGCCATGAGCTCACTGGGTGGCCTTGGGCAAGTCATACACTCTCAGCCTCAGTTCCCCATCTGTAAAATGGGAATATGTGTGTGTCTGTCATTCCCTCCGTTCCCCTTACCCCTGCCCATCTTTATATTATATATATATATATATATATATATATATATATATATATATATATGAATGATCTATATTTATATATATATATATATATATATATAGACAGGTCCCTGTCCAGTGATCTTACAATCTAAAATTTGTAAGGCTGTGTGTGTGTGTGTGTGTGTGTGTGTGTCACAAGCAATGTACCTGGTGCTTTACAATTGTGATTAATGTATTTATAATTGTTATTACAATTGTTATTAATGGAGACAGGTCCATTATATATATATATTGCATGTATGAGAGGAATGGATCAAGGTAAGCGGGGAAGGGGTCATTCCTGAGCAGAGATATGACATTTCATAGGGGCAAACTAGCCAAAGAAAACTCCAAGGTTTCCCACCGTGAGGGAATTTCACAGGGGCCTTGCTTCCCAGATGAAGGCGACACACTTAATACCTATCAATCTGGGAGATGCCAGGCAGGGACTGTGTGAAAGCTCTGCCTGTGGCTTTACGATTCCCTAGGGATTTATTCAGGATATGAAGAGGCCTTAAAGAAACGATGAGCGGGGAAATAATAATAATAAAACCATAATGTACCTGAGAAACATCAGGCTGTAATTGCTCAGGCACTGAAGTTAGCTGCTGTACCATAGGCCCATACCGCTTTGATACCTCACAGCTCAGGAGTAACAGCTGGGAACCTTGGACTAGCAGATTACTTTCGTTAGCACACTTGATTCACTCCAAACACTAAAGGTGCTTTTTTTATACATATAAACTCAGCTGGATCAGATAATTCTTTCCTCTATACTCCTCTCTCCCCACTCATCAGTCAGCCCTGGATGGAGATTAAAAGGTGTATGCTGTGGATGATAACAAATGAGCTGCTGCCCCACATTGGCCACCGGTAACCCTGGATTCACCTGTCTGTCTGAACATTGGCTGCCAGATGTTTGCCCCGGGGCTGCCCTGGGGGAGCTCTGGGGCAGGCCCCTGCCTCATTATTCCCGGGTATGTGACGCATGCAGTGCAGGTTAACCCAGTCTAAATTGGGGCAAGGGGTGACCACGGGGATAGGTCCTATTTATTACGCGCCCCCGTAGCCCTGGCGTCCGGGAGAAGGGAGTGCAGAAGTCCTCAGAGACTTGCAGGAGCACAGTCTGTGCTCTCCTCTCCCAGCCGGCTGTCAGCTGAGAGGGGCACACTAGTGGTGGTTCCGATGGAACAGGGGAGTGGGTCACAGTCAGGGAAGACTTCTTTCCTGGCTGTGACCCCCTTTTCTATCAGAGCCAGCGGTAGCACGCCCCTCTCAGCAGACAGCCAGTGGGGAGAAGGGAGTGCAAACACAGGCAGGTTGTGCACCACGCTTTGGCTGGGTGATGATCCCAACCCAGAGCTGGCAGCAGGGAGGAGAGGGAGGACCGGAAGTAACCTACTCTGCATCTGCTTCGGGTTCTCTCCCCAGCCCTGTTCCTAGCAGAAGGAGGAGGAGAACCATTCCCTGGGATCCAGCTGCCTATGTAGGAGGGGATTGCAGGATCTGTGTGGCTCCTCCGGCAGGGTCATGCACTGACTTTGATCCCTGCTCCTCTCCTTTCCCACCAGGAAAAGAGAGCAGCAGACATGGAAAGAGGGATCATGGCCAGAGAAAAAGCCATCTCTGGCTGTGACCCCACTCTTTCCACTGGAGCCAGAGGTAGCACACCCTTCTCAGTTGACAATCAGCTGTGCGGGAGAGGGAGAGGTGTGTGAGCAATTGCGTTGTCCCCGGGGGATGCTTGACAGCTGCGGGGGGGGGGCGGGGGGCACACTGGGAGCAGAGTCATGGTTGCCGGTCATCCTTTAGATGAATCACGTTCAAGCAGCTGGTTTCACTCCTGCTCTGCCTCACTCCAGAATGACCCACCTCTACATGAACAGGCCACCAGGGGGTGCTGCGGAGCAGGAGTGGTCCGAAGTAGGTGTCTGTCTAAAGGCACCCAACGTCCGGCTATCGGTCTGGAGAGCTGTAGGATCCAGTGGGTTAAACTAGTGGAAACACAACAGCAAAAGGTGACTAAAGCAACAGCAAACATAAGGTAAGGGCTAAAAGCCATTTTTAGAGAAAGCTATTGCATGCATTTCCCAGGGTGGGAAGGGTAACCTCCATTGGACAAACACCGCCAACGAGGTGTCGGTCACTTGTTCAGTGCTCGGGGCAAATAGCTTTCCACTCTAAGCCTCGCTCCTAGTCAATATATACATACACACACGCAGAGTATTCTCTGAATCTCAATAGCTTTTACACATGCACAGTGGTTATGGCCTGAGGCTGGGTATAAATAAATTGACAGTCTGGTTTCCCACTAATTCCATCAGTGCACTCTCAGTCAGAATACTAATAGAAACCATCTGGAGGCTGCAGAGGATAAACGGAGGGAAATGGATGAAAAACTCAAGTGCCTGGTGCCTTCTGCTTTACGTTTAATTTGCACAGTTCCCAAGAGATGCCACCCTCTTATCCCAAAAGAAAACACGTAAGCGCAAGCCTTTGGGAAGTCAGCGATGTATAGATTGAGGACCAAAGGGGATAAGAGTGCTACATTTTCTGGCGTGTCCTAGGGTGAAAACAAATGAGCCAGGGGTGAGCCAGGTCCTCCTCCTCCTACTGTGAAAATGCAGGTTGCTCAGTGTGGGGGCATGGGTGGGGATGGGGGGGCGTCCATCTGCACCACTCCCACAGCAGCAGGACCAAGGACTGCCCCACCCCCAGCCCCTGGGATGCAGGTGTTCACTACATGTATTGATTTCAGTTAAAATGGTTGGACTCCACAAGGCCATGATATGGATAGGACCTGGGTTCATGATTTAAAAGCCATCTCGAAAAAGTGGGCCTTTAGGCGGGACTTCAATATGGATAGGGAGGCAGCCTGACGCATCGCCTTGTTCCAAGCATATGGTGCAGCAAGGTGGAAAGCAAGGAGTCAGGATCTGATGATGGAAGAGAAGGGCACAGATAAGAACCCCTTGCCCGATGAAGGGAGGTCACAGGTAGGGGTGTAGGGGGAAATAAGAGAGGAGAGGTACTGAGGAGCTGCAGAGTGAAGGCTTTGTTCACTCGTAGACTCTTATGGAAACAAACGTTTTCAAACACAAATGTTCACCTTTGTTTTCACTCGCAGACTCTTATGGCTTGTTCAAATGATCACTTATCCTGCAGTAATAACCCCTTATCTCATGTTGCTTGCACAATAAGTGAGGCTAAAGTTTTAACTCTGAGTCTCTTTTTGTTGATATGATGTTGTTGTTTGCATTTTATATATGTTATATGTAATATTTTATTGTTATTCGATTTTATTATTATTATTTTAAAATTGTAAGCCGCCCTGAGCTGCTGAAGGCAGGAGGGGGCGGGATAAGAAATGATGGGATAAAATAAAATAGACAAATAAAGTGAGATAAAAGTGAAGGTAATATCAGCAGAAATAAATAGGAGATTTAAAAAGTGCATTAGATTTTTACTCCAGATCTCTGGTGTGAAAAAAAGCCAGTTTGGGGGTAAGAAGCCCACTCTACCCGACACAGAGATCTCCTTCCCAGAAGATACAATCATTAACCCCTCTTCACTCTGTATTTGTGTGAACAGATGCAAATGAGGTACTTGCTCCAAAGTAATTACCTTGAGGGCAACAAATCCAGAAACGGCCTGATTTTATATGAACACAGCCTAATATAGCTACCCGAGTGTGTTTAATGGCAGGGATCTTATGTGTGAAATAGGGGCAGGGCGGGGAAAATCAGACATAAAGCAGGGAATTTGGGTCATAGAATTTCAAAGAAAGAAAGATAAATATGAGGAGTAAGCGATTAGAAACGGCTAGCAAAACAAGTTGGATGAAGGACTTTTTTCACATGAGTAATGATAGGAAGGGTAGGAGATAGAGAAAAGTATAAAATAATAGGATATAGGAGAGAGAGGGAGTGAGGTTGCTGAAGTCATTTGAGGACAATACAGAGAAATGGAAACTTATGGAATCCTAGATACTTAGGTGGCTGTTATTCTTGGGGGTCAGTTCTGAAGATTTACCATTACTACGTCCTGTTGGGTCAGCAAGTGGGAAAACATAATCAAATCTATCTAATCTCTCTCTCTCTCTCTATCTCTGCCTCCAGAAGACACTCATACTAGAGCTTAGGTAACCCTCCAAGAGAGGGGATTCCCAAAGCTGTGGAGCAGTCACAGAAAAGGTGTCTCTACGTGTCCGAGACGTATGGTCCTGGGCCAATGATGGAACTTGCAAGAGGGTGCTCTCGGCTGATCCTAGAGGATTTAGAGAGGCATAAGGAGGAAGGTGGTTCTTTAGATAGGTAGGGCACAAGCCGTTTAGGGATTTATAGGTCAGAACCACTAAACGGCCACCTTGTATTGTGCGCCCAGAACACTACTGTCAGCCAGAGGAGGAGAGGTGTGCACCAGCAGCCCATGTCATTTTCATTTGTGTTATTTAAATCTGTTGTTTTCGTTTTCATAAATATCAAATTGTTGTTTTTGGTTTTGCTTTCATTTTCGTTTTCCATTGGTTTCAATGGAAAACACATTTTTGGCTGTAACTTTTTTTGTTTTTCATTATATGTGGCTTACACTTGGCACAATTATACCTCCAATGGAAGGCATTAAGTGTACCAAATTCCAAAAAATATTGAATAAAGGAATCCAATTGTAGGAGCAGTTGGATTCAATTATTTTGTAAATATTTTCATAAACATTCATAGCTGTAACTTCTTTGCCTCACATTTAATGTAGATGAAACTTCTTACGTTTATATCCCTTCACATATGTACTATTTCTGCCAACTTTCATAAGGACTGGATAAAGGGTCCTGGTGGTATAAACAATTAACTTACAAATATATGTCTGACTGTAACATCTTTGTAGTCCAACCAGTGTACATGACATTTGGCAGGGCTGTGTCTCACACCTTCAGAACCATCTCTGCCAAAGGTCAGAAAGATGTGATAAAGGGTCCCAATTGTACAAGCCTTCAAAGCAAATGCAGAGAATGAGCCTACGCCAGGGATTCTCTTACATGTCACTGTGGTATAAGATCGGTTTGTGATGCCAATCGGCCAGCAGAAATGTCAACCAAATATCCTCATCCTGTGCTGTGAGCATCCCAACATCTCTCCCCCACTTGTTACTGGGAAGTCAGAAGCATTTGTTTAGGAAAGAGCCAATAGAGATTCTCTTATGTCCTCTGTCACAGTGCTGTAGGATGTGATTGTGATGATAATTGGCCAGCCTGCATGTATAACCTATGTTTCCTGAATTTGGTTGGTTGGTTGGTTGCTATCCCCAAAGTCCCAGTTATGTCCCTTCTATGGCCACCTGCTATGCCCACCTCCAAGTCACTACTGATTGGTCCTGTAAAGCGGAAGCATGCAGTAATTGGCCAGTGAATGTGTCTGTTAGTCTTTCAGGTTAGTCCACATCCTCCCTCCTACAGCCTCCCTCCCCCTGTCATACCAGGTGCCTGTCTCTGACTGGCACTGCATGTGATGCTATATATCTGAATAATGGTCTTCAAGGGGACAACTTCAATTGCTTATAAAATTGGGTCCCTTTACCAAATTGTCCTGTAGTTTGGCAGAGATGACAGGGAAGGTATTTGATATATTTCTGCCAAATGTCTTGTAAACAGGATGGAATATACAAAATGTTACAGCTGAAAATGTATTTTCAAGTTAATGTCTTATACCATCAGGACCCTTTATCAACTCTTTCTGAAAATTGGCAGGATTGTTAAGCCTGTGGAGGAACATAACATTCACAGTATTCGTGCAAATTGGATAGAAGATAAAGACGTTGTAGCCATGAATGTGTATGGAGTTTTTCTTAAAATCGCAACACTCAATTGCTTCTAAAATCAGTTCCCTTTATCAAATCATTTCAACAATTGGTACACATAGTGCCCTTCATTGGGGGAATAACCTCCCCAGGTTTAATCAGAATTGAAGAGGAATCAAAAACGTTATAGCTAGAAATATATTTTTCAGTTTTTTCCCTTTATTTCAACAACAAAATGTTGTTTTAATTTCTGTTTTCATTATTATTATTTGTCATTTTCGTTATTGCAATAACGATAATGAAAATGACAATTTTCATTATTTTTATTGTAATAACGAAAACGACATGTACACCCCTACAGAGCAGACTCTGAAGCACTGGTCTTACGTGCTCCTGGTGACCCACACGTCAAAAGGCAGGCCACCACATTCTGCACAAGCAGCAGCCCCCGAACAGTCTTCAAGGGAAGCCCCATGTAGAGTGCATTGCAGTAGTCTAGCCTCGAGGTAATGAAGGTGTGGATGATGGTGGACAGATCCCTTTTTGGAAGAAAGGGATGCAGCCTTCTCACCAGCTGGAGTTGGTGAAAAGCACTCCTAGCCACTGATGTGACCTGATGTTCCTTCCAGACATAGCTCAGGATCTGGAAGCACCTAAAACTACAAACCTTAGCAAACAGGGGAGGATGTACCCCACCAGTGTTGGGTGTCCCAATCTCCTCCACCCCCTAGGTCAAAGGGCTGTCCAACCAACATCACTTCAGTCTTGTCTGGATTCAGCTTCAGTTGACTCACCCTCATCCAGTCTCCAATGGCTGCCAGGTACTGAGTAAGCACCGAGATTGCAAGACCTGGACCAGATGAAAAAGATAAATAGATCTGGGTGTTGTCTGCATATTGATGGCAGCACACCCCCAAATCTATGTGCAATTCTGCTCAGCAGTCTTAGATACACATTGAACAGGAGAGGAGGCAGGATGGAGTCCTGCGGGACCCCACAAAAGTGGGTGCGGGAGGACAATGAACAACTGCCCATCACCACCGGCTAGAACCTCACTGACAGGAATGAGCAGAACCATTCAAGAGCCATCCAATAGACCCCCGACAGGTCCTGCAGTTGTGTCATCAACACCTCATGATCAACTGTATCAAAGGCCAATGACAGGTCCAATAGTATCAACAGGGTACAATTTCCCCTGTTTATCTCTCGACAGAGATCGTGAACCAAGGCCAGAAGCATGGTCTCTGTATTATACCCAGGATGAAAGCCAGACTGACACAGGTCCAGGAATCCAATAGCATCGATAGTATATCTAGGATCTTCACTCAGGCAAAATTTCTACTGGGGTCACTGGACACAAGGTTTCTAATGAGAAAGTTTTATATAAAAACTAAAACAGATAATTCAGGTTCAGACTAGGGGTGTGAATTTCAATTTTGTTATTATAATAATGAAAACAAAATAGGTATTTTTTGTTTTTATTACTGAATAATGAAAATGAAAACATAAGAAGAAAAATTGTTTTGTTATTACAAATTAATAGGAAAAACCTGAAAAAACACAACTTTGGCTATAGCTTTTTTTTATTTTTCATTCAGTTTTTATGAAACATGGCAGGATTGTATGCCCAAGATAGGGCATTATGAGTGCCAAATTTCAGAAAGATTGGTAAAGGGATCCAATTTTATAAGCGGATGAAATTTATTATTTTACAAAAATCTGTGTACACATTCCCGGCTGTAACATCTTTGTCTCCCAGCTGATTCAGATGACACTTGGCAAGATTATACCTCTCCCCAAGATTACTATCTCTGCCAAACTCCAGAAGGATTGGATAAAGCGTATTTACTTGTAAATACATTTCTGGCTGTAATTCCATCCATTTTACATGAAATTTGGCAAGATTATATCTTAGACCTTCAGGATTACTTCTGCCAAATAACACCTATTCTGATGGGAGGCACTGAAGTGCAGGTTAAGGGAATGTGAGGGAAGATTAAGGGGTGGGCTATTCAAATAGCGATTAGTTCAGAAATATGGAAACAACAACCCTGGAAGTAAGATGGCACTCTTAGCAATGTAGTAAATGGTAAATTAATGGTATGCAGTAAACGGTAAGCAGAGAAAGTCAGTAAATCATGACAGTATCTTGCAGTATTGCAAGAATTGAGAAATCGTATCAGTATTGGGAAATCATCAGGAAATTGATCCCAGTTCCTGACATGGCAAAATTTCTCACAAGCAGCAATTTAGTTGCTCGTTTCAGACCTACCGAATACATAATTTGGTACCCACATTTGAAAATGATCCTAAAATATGCATCCATTCTAAAAAATGTGGTAAACATTCTGCCTGCCTGTGTGGCATCTGTACATTTGGATTATGGCTAAAATGAATGCCAGTGACGAATATCAAATTAACTAAATTTAGCATATTCACTATTATTTGAATGAATTGAATAAGAAGTAGTATTTGCTTCTGGCTTCATTTATTGAAATTATTATTTTAAATTATATTTGTTCTTTGGTAATTTCATTTTGGCTGTTTTATTTATTCGGTATTTCATTACCATTGGTTGTACTGTTTAGTTCTATCTAATGCTAAATTGTACTAATAAACTTAATGAAATACCGAATAACAAATAAACAAATAACTGCATAACCAAAACAAAGTAACCAAAATACCTGAAAAGAAATAACAAAGCAAATGGACATGCCAATTTTTGCATGCACGGTGAAGAAAATTTGGCTAGTCGATCCTATGGCCAAATATGCAAGTTATATTCATGAATACAGAACTGCATTTATTTCTGCCTTAGTTTGGCTATAGCCACTCTCTTGAGTGGACACCAGGAGGTCACAGTGTGGAGGTCAGTTCCTGCTGATATATAGGAGGAAATAAAGGTGGCCACTTTGGGTGATTTCAGACGTTACGAGATCACGCTCAACCACAGTGAACCACGCTCAACCCCTCCGTGGGGCCAAAGGGCCCTGAACGTCTGAACGGTGTGCGCCAGATGTTCATCACGCTCAATACCCACATGGGGTCAGTTTCAACCACGCTTCCCGGGCTAGCTGGGGGAAGGTCCAGGGAAGCGTGGTCAAACGAACCCCCACCGGGAACCAAGGAAAAGTAACATCTGGACGCCAATCCCCGGGCGGAACCGAATTAAATGAGCCCCAGCCGGGGATGAGGCATGCAGCGTCGCTTCCGGGCAACCAGCAACAACACAAATGCCGGAGGGAGATTTAAAGCGAAATCAGCAGCAAGCAAGCGTGGCGGGATGGAGCGAGGAGGGAGGCGGAAGAGAGCGGAGGCACACACAGCGACAGTGGCGGGCCAGGAGGCGGAGGAGGTGGAGGCAGGCCCAGCGATGCAGGTGGAGGGGGCACAGGCGCAGGAAGGGGGCACACGGGTGCACCCGACCGGGGAGGCGGCCCGGGCACAACACCC
>QEPC01014402.1:6419414-6436331 GCA_003113815.1 Sphenodon punctatus | reverse complement strand
GAAAGATGAAGGGACTAGGCCCAAGGTCTCCAAAGGGTTCTGTAGCATAGCAAGGCACCCAACCCAACTCTAATGAATTCCAGTCAGAAGTGTCATATGGTGTTTTTAGATGAGTCCTCGTTTCTCCCAGACTTCTGAGTACAGAAAGAAACAAACTCACATGGCAGGGGGAGGTTAGACATTCACTCCCGCTACTGAAAGTTGGCTGGGGGCCAAAGGGAAAAGTGGGTGATGAGAAATATGTACATGCTTGGAGACTTGATCTTGTAAAACCTCGATACTGGGGTTTTACAAGTCTGGGTCTCCAGACATTTGTGAGTTCCTCAGCACCCACTATTTTCAATGGCACACAGCTGACTTCTGGTAGGAGGGGTGAATGTTTAACACTGCCCCCCTCCCCCATGTGAATTACTTTCTCCTGGACTCAGAAGTCTGGGAGAAACGAGGGCTCATCTAAGAAAGTCCTTAACTGCTAGTTCTTTCTTCCTAGCAGACTCAGTAGTAGCACAGGCCCAGTCAGTACTTCATGGGGTGACAGATATCCATTGTCTTTACTCCTTGTGCAGATCATTTTAGTCAGAATTTCAGACTGGTCAGAATTTCCAAAGCAATGGGATGCTCAAGCCTTTGAGGGTTCTGGAGAGCAGTCTCCTCTCTCGGTTCCAGCGCCAGGGAGATAGGCCAAGTATAGTGTTGTCAAACTCTTTTTATAAGTATACATATCACAGGAGTAGGTTCCAGATTCCAACTGAGACTGGCTAAGAATACAAGCTTCGAATTCTTACACACTTCAGGTTACATAGTCATAATCAAACCTTGTTTGCTTGTCTCCAGGTTGTAAAGAGACATAGGGCACTTTCACACCTGCGGGAAAGGGTCGTTAGGAAGCCATCAGAGAAGACACAAACACAAATTAGCAGTGTCTTTGATGAGGTGCAAATGCCTACATCTGGGTGATTTCCTCTGATATGCGAGTTTAGAACGGCCGATTGACTGAGCGTCAAAACCCAGCTCGGTCAATCGTCATTCTAAACACGCATATCAGAGGAAATCACCCAGCTGTCGGCATTCGCACCTCATCAAAGATGCCGCTAATTTGCATTAGCATCTGCTGGATTTCTAATGACCCTTTTCCGCAAGTGTGAAAGTGCCCATTGTATTCAGCTTCAAGTTTTACATGTTAAAATGGTTAACGTGTCTGGCTTGTACCCAACACAAATATCGTACCCAAGGTAAGACCCTGAGGAGTTGCACTACCGGATGACTTCCTGTAGGTGAGAGGATGAGAGCAAGGGTTAGATCATTAAGAAGAGTTATGGAAGTTGCTTCATCCTGGGAGAGGTAGTTAACCTTCAATGGCTCTAGGCAGGCCCAGCTGTCTTGTTAGTACAGCACACCATCAAGCATATGGCTGAAGGGGACATTTGGGGAGTTCAGGCTTCTCAGTAGATGCAGCAAACCCAGGGTTCTATATCTAAAAGAAGGTGTCAAATGCACCTTATTCAACAATTCTACACCACATCAAGGAAGCACAAGGGTTTACGGTCCTTGTAATTCAATGCTATCTCATCTGTGTGCAGACACTGTTTGTATTCATACAACTGTCTAATCCCTTCTTTCCTTTCATTTCGACTAAGGTATTTACTTTAAGTAATATCCGCAGGTTAATTGTAGGTGGTATACAAAACTGTTTGTTGCCTTTTATTTTCATAAAGGGCCCTCTTTCTTATTCTTGTTTTGTATTACAAAGCAACTAGATGGCTTTCTGTATGCTGTTTAATGGGAAAGTTGAACATAGAAAGAAAGAAATATAAAACTGAACTCTTTCTTTCTTTCTTTCTTCAAACTTATATACCGTCCTTCCCCAGAATGGTTCAAGGCAGCATACAATTAATAAAAAACCCTAAAACATATAAAAAACCCATTCCCCTCCCCAGAAACCCTACTGCTAACCCCCCCAAAAAACTTCCATCAAACTTTTTAGTCATTTTGGGAGAACTGACTTAGTGTGGGCTCTGCAAGTATCTAATGCCAAGGTGAGGTCTAAATTTCTTTACGGGGCAGAACTATGGGCTATTCCTTTGCCTACTGACATGAATAGTTTACAGAATAAATTTTTGTAGCTGCTTCTGAGAGCTCCACATGGAATCCCTCTGGCAACTGTAAGACTGGAACTGGGACAGGTTAGCTGGGGAACTCTGGTGAAAAAGTATGTTCTCTCCTTTTGGGTAAAAGTTCACCACTCATCTAATCCCCTGTTAAGAGCGCTAAAAGAAGATGCATTCCCAAACCCATGGATGAAACACATGGAAAGCTATATTATCCAAATGGGATTTTCAAGGGCTTATATGGTAACCAGGGACGTGCCTCATATGAGAGCTGAATTAATTCAAAGACTAACTGATACAGATAGGCAGCAGCCATAGCTAAAATAAGGGAAACCCCTTTTCTAAGCAACTATCTCCATTTAATCCCTGAGCAGAGATGTATGGCTTCATATTTAACCCAGACATTACCATCTAGAACTAGATATCTATTTATGTGTGCATGCTTGAATTCATTACCTTCCAGAATATTAGAGGGTCGTATATTAAGAATTGATCATGCCTCCCGACTATGCTCTTTGATCAGCTAACTGTGGGGTCAGTCGAGCATATTTTTCTTGACTATCATTTATATGCTAAATTAAGAGCTCAATATTTAGATTCTTATTTAGCTCAATACCCAGGGAGGTCTAGTTACACACTGAGGAGCGTTATGTTCGAGGATTACGACCCAAACTTGACCCATTCTGTAGCAGGGTTCCTGAATGCAGCTTTCATTACCAGAAATAAGTTTTTTAATTTTGAGTTCACAGAAGAGGACCACGGTACCTAATCCTAAATTTAATTTTAATTTAAACTTTAACACTCAACATTTAATATTTATATAAATTTGATTTAAGTTTTATAATAGTTTATAGGCTAATATTTGAACTAATAGTTCTTGTGATTACCAAAGTATTGATTTTATTATTCATTGATTGTTTGCTTTTTCTATATTGTTTGATGTAATTTTAACTTGACTTAGTGATACGATGCCATTAACCTCGATTTCAGGCATGACATGCATCAACATTCTGTTGGTGTTATTTATCTTTTTGCAATAACCATGTGGTTAAGTCATAAATAAAGATTGATTGATTGATTGATTGATTGAGGTAATAAAAGCATGGACGATTGTGGCCAGATCAGAGTCTTAGACATACGGCCAAAGCTGATGCATCAGATGTAATTGGCGAAATGCCCTCTTCACCACAGCCACCACCTGGACATCCAGGCGGAGCTGTGGATCCAGGAGCATCCCCAGACTCTGAACCTGAGATACCAGGGCAGGATGGACCCCATCAATGATGGGGACCACAACTCCCCCGGCCTTCCCCACGACCATCACCTCCATCTTGTCGGGATTTAACTTCAGGCAGCTTGCCCTCATCCATTCCTATAGCTCAGCNATCAGAATTGAAGAGGAATCAAAAACGTTATAGCTAGAAATATATTTTTCAGTTTTTTCCCTTTATTTCAACAACAAAATGTTGTTTTAATTTCTGTTTTCATTATTATTATTTGTCATTTTAGTTATTGCAATAACGATAATGAAAATGACAATTTTCATTATTTTTATTGTAATAACAAAAACGACATGTACACCCCTACAGAGCAGACTCTGAAGCACTGGTCTTACGTGCTCCTGGTGACCCACACCAGTCAAAAGGCAGGCCACCACATTCTGCACAAGCAGCAGCCCCCGAACAGTCTTCAAGGGAAGCCCCATGTAGAGTGCATTGCAGTAGTCTAGCCTCGAGGTAATGAAGGTGTGGATGATGGTGGACAGATCCCTTTTTGGAAGAAAGGGATGCAGCCTTCTCACCAGCTGGAGTTGGTGAAAAGCACTCCTAGCCACTGATGTGACCTGATGTTCCTTCCAGACATAGCTCAGGATCTGGAAGCACCTAAAACTACAAACCTTAGCAAACAGGGGAGGATGTACCCCACCAGTGTTGGGTGTCCCAATCTCCTCCACCCCCTAGGTCAAAGGGCTGTCCAACCAACATCACTTCAGTCTTGTCTGGATTCAGCTTCAGTTGACTCACCCTCATCCAGTCTCCAATGGCTGCCAGGTACTGAGTAAGCACCGAGATTGCAAGACCTGGACCAGATGAAAAAGATAAATAGATCTGGGTGTTGTCTGCATATTGATGGCAGCACACCCCCAAATCTATGTGCAATTCTGCTCAGCAGTCTTAGATACACATTGAACAGGAGAGGAGGCAGGATGGAGTCCTGCGGGACCCCACAAAAGTGGGTGCGGGAGGACAATGAACAACTGCCCATCACCACCGGCTAGAACCTCACTGACAGGAATGAGCAGAACCATTCAAGAGCCATCCAATAGACCCCCGACAGGTCCTGCAGTTGTGTCATCAACACCTCATGATCAACTGTATCAAAGGCCAATGACAGGTCCAATAGTATCAACAGGGTACAATTTCCCCTGTTTATCTCTCGACAGAGATCGTGAACCAAGGCCAGAAGCATGGTCTCTGTATTATACCCAGGATGAAAGCCAGACTGACACAGGTCCAGGAATCCAATAGCATCGATAGTATATCTAGGATCTTCACTCAGGCAAAATTTCTACTGGGGTCACTGGACACAAGGTTTCTAATGAGAAAGTTTTATATAAAAACTAAAACAGATAATTCAGGTTCAGACTAGGGGTGTGAATTTCAATTTTGTTATTATAATAATGAAAACAAAATAGGTATTTTTTGTTTTTATTACTGAATAATGAAAATGAAAACATAAGAAGAAAAATTGTTTTGTTATTACAAATTAATAGGAAAAACCTGAAAAAACACAACTTTGGCTATAGCTTTTTTTTATTTTTCATTCAGTTTTTATGAAACATGGCAGGATTGTATGCCCAAGATAGGGCATTATGAGTGCCAAATTTCAGAAAGATTGGTAAAGGGATCCAATTTTATAAGCGGATGAAATTTATTATTTTACAAAAATCTGTGTACACATTCCCGGCTGTAACATCTTTGTCTCCCAGCTGATTCAGATGACACTTGGCAAGATTATACCTCTCCCCAAGATTACTATCTCTGCCAAACTCCAGAAGGATTGGATAAAGCGTATTTACTTGTAAATACATTTCTGGCTGTAATTCCATCCATTTTACATGAAATTTGGCAAGATTATATCTTAGACCTTCAGGATTACTTCTGCCAAATAAAACCTATTCTGATGGGAGGCACTGAAGTGCAGGTTAAGGGAATGTGAGGGAAGATTAAGGGGTGGGCTATTCAAATAGCGATTAGTTCAGAAATATGGAAACAACAACCCTGGAAGTAAGATGGCACTCTTAGCAATGTAGTAAATGGTAAATTAATGGTATGCAGTAAACGGTAAGCAGAGAAAGTCAGTAAATCATGACAGTATCTTGCAGTATTGCAAGAATTGAGAAATCGTATCAGTATTGGGAAATCATCAGGAAATTGATCCCAGTTCCTGACATGGCAAAATTTCTCACAAGCAGCAATTTAGTTGCTCGTTTCAGACCTACCGAATACATAATTTGGTACCCACATTTGAAAATGATCCTAAAATATGCATCCATTCTAAAAAATGTGGTAAACATTCTGCCTGCCTGTGTGGCATCTGTACATTTGGATTATTGCTAAAATGAATGCCAGTGACGAATATCAAATTAACTAAATTTAGCATATTCACTATTATTTGAATGAATTGAATAAGAAGTAGTATTTGCTTCTGGCTTCATTTATTGAAATTATTATTTTAAATTATATTTGTTCTTTGGTAATTTCATTTTGGCTGTTTTATTTATTCGGTATTTCATTACCATTGGTTGTACTGTTTAGTTCTATCTAATGCTAAATTGTACTAATAAACTTAATGAAATACCGAATAACAAATAAACAAATAACTGCATAACCAAAACAAAGTAACCAAAATACCTGAAAAGAAATAACAAAGCAAATGGACATGCCAATTTTTGCATGCACGGTGAAGAAAATTTGGCTAGTCGATCCTATGGCCAAATATGCAAGTTATATTCATGAATACAGAACTGCATTTATTTCTGCCTTAGTTTGGCTATAGCCACTCTCTTGAGTGGACACCAGGAGGTCACAGTGTGGAGGTCAGTTCCTGCTGATATATAGGAGGAAATAAAGGTGGCCACTTTGGGTGATTTCAGACGTTACGAGATCACGCTCAACCACAGTGAACCACGCTCAACCCCTCCGTGGGGCCAAAGGGCCCTGAACGTCTGAACGGTGTGCGCCAGATGTTCATCACGCTCAATACCCACATGGGGTCAGTTTCAACCACGCTTCCCGGGCTAGCTGGGGGAAGGTCCAGGGAAGCGTGGTCAAACGAACCCCCACCGGGAACCAAGGAAAAGTAACATCTGGACGCCAATCCCCGGGCGGAACCGAATTAAATGAGCCCCAGCCGGGGATGAGGCATGCAGCGTCGCTTCCGGGCAACCAGCAACAACACAAATGCCGGAGGGAGATTTAAAGCGAAATCAGCAGCAAGCAAGCGTGGCGGGATGGNGGACACTCCATGAAACTCACAGGTGGCAGAGTAAGAACAAACAAAAGACAGTATTTTTTCACTCAGCATACAATTAGGTTGTGGAATTTACTGCCAGAGGCTGTGGTAACTTGGGCCAGTACTATAGCTGATTTTAAAAGAGGTTTGGACAAGTTTCTGGAAGATAGGTCCATTAGCAGCTATTGGCCAGACAGGATCAGGGAACATGACAGGAGCTGGGGGAAAAACAACAGGGAATGGATCCCCCATTGTGACCTGTTGGGTGCTTCTCCCAAGCCACCATGATTGGCCACTGTTGGAGACAGGATGCTGGGCTAGACAGACCATTGGTCTGACCCAGTATGGCACTTCTTATGTTCTTAACAAGAAGAAGCTCTTCTCTGAATTTATTTAACAAAGACAGAGACTCTGGCTTGGATATTGAGTTTGGACACAAATCGACACATGCTTTCCTTTGTTCTTCAAATCCCACCTCAGTAAACCCACCAGAAAGGTCCAGTGCTTAATTTGCAAGAAATTAAGCATAAAAAAAGTCACACCCTCCCAGACGAGATCTTGTCAGACCAGGGAGATGAAGCCTATTTTACTACTCACAGGGCAGGAGACTAGCTAATCCTGCCCTGAAAATATATCATGCTAAGGCGCTAGTTAGGGCTGAAGCGGCAACTACTTTTTGTGTTCCGCTATTTCATTCCACCATTTCGGAATTGCACGTGACTTTCCACAGCATTTCCGCCGGCATTCCACCAATTCCGCTGGCATTCTCCTAATTCGGAAACTGTCGGAACAATCTAGGAAACTGTCGGAACAAGCATTGTTCTGTTACTTCACCGTGCCGGTGGAAATTGCGGAAGATAGAAACTGTTGGAACGTACACTGTTCTGCTATTTTTGCAGCTGGTGGAAGTAACGGAATGAAAGTAGCAGAATGGTGGAAATAGCAAAATGAAAGAAGCAGAATGAACATCTCTATTGCACCATGCCGCTCATTGCAAAAGTGCTTTCTCCGTTGGAAAACATTACCGCAACAGCTTGCCGTTTCAGCCCTAGCACTAGCCCAAATGTTGTATGGTTCTCAGGTATGGAGTTTGTCGTTACGTAATGAACTTGAAGTTCTTCAGAACAGGTTTCTTCATTCTATTTGGCATGTACCACAGAATACTCCTATAGTTTTACTTTAAGCTGAAGCTCGCCTCCGTCTGGTGGCATCCCTGATTAAGGTTAATCTTCTTAAATTTTAGTTGCATACCAGTTTTGCACCACAGGATAGTTTTTAGGTTCCTTGCATTATCTATAGTAGATAATGGGCCATGATCGGAAGGGGTTGTTTCTTTGCTGTCACAGCTAAGGTTTTCTAAGGAATATTGGCTCCCCTTGGGCTTTGAGAATGCCTTTTCACAGGTAAAGGACAGAATAATGGCCCAAGAAAGGCAAACTAGATTGGCTGCTATAGTGGCTGAAAAGATTTCCCCTTTTCATTGATATTTTGATCCAGGGTCCTGGGATTTGTTTTACTTTAATTTTCTGTCTGTTTGGAACATTTGCCACATGTTCACTCTGGAGAGACTTGGCCAATTCCCCTCAGCAGTAACAGATGGTAGGCTTGTGGGCATCCCTTATGAACAGAGATGCTAGCACTGTCATCAGCAAGCGATCGAGTCGCTTGATCACACTGTTTTTGACTGCGATCTGTATAACCACTCTCAGGACATGTATTTAAATTGTATTCTTTTGAACTTTTCATCTTCCTCGCAGCATGAGGTACTCTTACCCTTATTACAAGGCCTGATTGCTTATCTTACAATTCAAGTGGATAAGTTCCTTCTTGCAGTTTTTAAAGCTAGGGTAGACGCTTCGCACTAGTGGTAGTGTTAGGCCTCCCAATGAGTGTGCTAAAAGTGGTTATTGGATGTGTTAATAATTTAGGCCCAACCAAAATAGGAAAGCATTTTTAAAAGGGTGCCCCATTAGGTGTATGTTTCCTTTTCCCTTAAGTCAGGTTTCACCTGACTACTCACTCCAAAATCCCATATTCATTATTGTTTGTCCAAGTGTCTAATGGGCTTGATTGGCCAGAATTTTGCTTGTGAATTGATTCAATGGTCGGGTAGATTTTTAATTATATTTATCTGGGATAAACTAAGAGGTGTCTGGAATGGCTCCTGCTTCTTAGGTAGATTGTTTTTTGTCCTCTTTTAGCTCCTGAAGTGATAGATTCTTCTTCTTTCTGTAGTAAGGTTTACATTTAAAATTTTCATTTCAACTTTGTATGTCTACATTTATTTATTTAATTTGTATTTATTTTGTTATGGCCTTTGGCTAAAACAAATAAACACCATGATGATGATGATGATGATGATGATGATCCCTATTCTCCAGCTAGCAGCCCAACCACTGGACTAACCTGCCTCTCTACAGCTTAATATAAAACAGGAGTTCTTGTGATTTTATCTGTTTGATGGCCAGCTCAGGGGATGGAGTGGGAAAGTCATTAATGAAAGGCAAATAAACCACATGGGTTTGGGGTTTTTTTGGGCTTTTGTTTCCACCCCCAAAATGGCCAATATTGGCCTTTTCCTGGTCTTTTACATTTCATAGTGTACACTTTCGAAGACTCAGCCCCCACTTGAATTTATTTGCCAGGACTGAGCCCTAGACACCCCGCAACCCACAAATTTAGCCCTGGTAGGGTCTTATTTTAGTGTCTTCACCAAATGTCTCATGGAGGAAGCTAGGAAGCAGTAGAAACAAATGTGGTCTTTGCAGAATCTAAAGATTGGACTGAATAACATGAAAATACGAGGTCACAAACAGAGCCGAGGGCAAAAGGGAGGCAGCAAACCACAGCAACAGGGATAATTAATGTGAATCATAAGCTTGTCCCGGTTTAGGTATTGCCACTTTAAGCTTTTTCAGAGACAAAAAACAGCATGAGGCAAACACATGGCAGCTGATTAACTGGCACTCTGTGCCTCGTGGAACAATGGGTAACAAAGACAAAAACCTTGTAATAACAACCCACAGGCTTATGTGTCTCTAAAAACCTGCTGACCACTCTTAGCAAGTGATAAAACCAAAAAGCAGAATGTCTTGATGACTTGAGGTGACACGCTTTCTGAATTTTCCATCCAGTGCAAGGGCATTTGCATGGAAATAAGTGAGTCATTCCATAGGAGTCCTTCGGAACCCCCTACTTATTGCCTCCAACTAAAGTGCTAATCCTCTGCTTGTGACATCATCATCCTGTCCTATGCAGTCAAGTGTTATATACCAAAAGGAGGATTATCCTTATTGGTTGGGAAGGCATACAGACTTGGGGTGAACAAAGGATTCAGCTTCCATGCAGATGCCCTTGTTAATAAAGAACAAGGGAAGAGAGAAATATAGAAACTACATGACATATGATCAGATCTGCTGCTTCAAGAGGCATCAGATGCTGTTTCAATTCATAACAACTGATGTTTTCCAGAGAGATTTGTAGCACAGTGTTGGAGAAACAATCGACAGGCACTCTCTCCCCTTCTACTTTTTTTTCCCTAACAAAGTAGCGGCATTTTAAAATGAAATATCACAGACGTATGCAAAGTCCCTCACATGTAACTGCTCTTCTTTTTGGAGCACAATCGAGTAAGGGCGAGCACAATGGCAAAGTGTTGTATGCACTTTTGAATGTCAAACAATTAGTTTAAGCCTTTGCCTATGGCATCTGCTCTGAAATTTGTAGAACAAATAGTTAAAAAAAGTCCTTTGTTTTGCATCTTCTCCTTCCTTTTATTCCCCAGAGAACATAATTCAGCATGACTCTCCACAGAACAATTTGCATGAGATTACCCATAATGCCCCACATTATGGTAATACATTTCAACCCCCAATGCATATTAGACTGACAGTGTTAAAAAACTGTCAGAGGAAAAATAAATGATACAGCAAATTGATGATGTAAGACAGGATAATAAACATTCGGCACTTCTGTAATTTTCCAAAATACACTCGGAGATTGGCCTGGGAAAGAGAACAAGGGTATTGTGCACTCAGAAGAGCTTTAGGGAATGTTTCCAACTCAAGCAGAAAACAATACCTGACTGACATGCAGACATAATCACAAGCAAACTGAAAACACAACAAAGCAGAACCAAAAACTTGAGAGAAAACAAGGTAAGCATCTCTGCTTTTGCCGTGATTTCCTGTTGCACAGTGACCTGAGAGGAATCTTCCTCCTTGCTTATCCATGAATGGGTCACTGAGCTTCACCATACAAACACAATCCTCCCTTCTTCGTGCCCCACAATTCGCTAATCCCACACTGTCAGATTTAGACACCATCCCTGGAGCCAGAGAAACCAGGCCTTGAGATCAGACAGGGCACTGAGGATTTAGTGACACAAAACACCGGGTTCTGTCTGTTTCAGTGGGAGAAGCAATGCACGTAATGGGCCTTTTTCTCTTTGCATTAATCATGGGTTGGCTGCTCAGTTCCTTTGGCAGAGGAGCAGGTACTGGGAGCACAAAGACTCAGAAACATTGCCAAGCCACTAGGCCTTGCAAGTTAGGCTTTTTTGTCCACGCAGGAAAATACAGGAAAGAGCTATCAAGGAATATTTTAGGGATGTGCAACAGGCTCCATGTCGTTTTTCATTTTTTGTTATTCTCATTATTAAAATGTGTCATTTTCATTATTGTTAATAACAAAATGTCATTTTTGTTATCATTGTCATTATCGTTATCAGTACCGATTTCAAACAAAGGTTTTATTTTTGGTATTGGTATCGATTTCATGCACCAACAAAGAATTATTGTCAGAAGTTGAACTGCTTCCCCTTCTCATTGTGATACAGAAAGAACTGCACACAATAATATATACTGTACACAATACGTAATTTTATTTATATAATATATACAGAATCTAAGCTAAACCTAACCTATGTATAATACAAAATATTCCTATCCTATAATCCTTATATAATAAAAAAATCTAGAATCTAAATATCTAATCTATATCTACACAACTAATATCTATACCTATATAATATATGGACGGGGAGACAGACGGGGAAGGGAAAAGCAAAACTCAGAGGTATATCCCGCTATCTCTAATCTATCTCTATTCAATAGCTATAATCTAATCTTTCTATCTATAAACTATACTACCTATCTCTCCCTCTCTATATATATGTGTACCTAAGGAATAAGGATTGGGTGGTAGGGAAGGGTGTGTGTGTATATATATATATATATATATATATATATATATATATATATATATATATATATATATATATATATATATATATATATATGGGAGGATTTCTAGTGCAAGCACCAGCAGATTCTGCAAACACACCCTGACAAGCAAGAGAGTTAACACAGAGTGAAGCAGCCCAAACCTACAATATTAAGGGTTGCAGTGCCCTCCCCTAGAGCCCTCCTGATTGGTTCTGGAAGACAGAGGCATTGAGGAATCGCAGGGTGTCATTCAACTGCTGGAACCTACTTGCACTGCTCATTGGCCAGAGAGACAGCCATCAGGTCCGTCCCCTCCCAGGCAATAACAAAATCAATAACGACTTCCGTTATCATTATTGATTTCATAATTTTTTGTCGTTATCGTTATTGCAATAATGAACATTTTTATTTTCGATATAACAAAAATGACATGCACACCTCTAGAACATTTCTTCCTGATCAAAAGTGTGGTTAGCAGTGTGTAGGGGGACATAGTTTGGGGAAATGACAAAACTTTTATGGACTCAGGACCCAGTTAGTTTAGCCAACTCTTTTACTCTCCCTTTCTGCCTCTTTCTCACACATACTTGTTTGCCTCTTTCTCCCATGCACACACATTCTGTTTCTGTAACGTGCACGCATGCACACACACACACACACGCTCACTTATGTTTTCAAATTTTCAAGACGAAAACAAAAATAACCAGAGAGAGAATTTCCCTTCTTAAAAATTAGCTGTGCAAGGAATTCTGGTATCTGACCATCTCTTCATTGCTGAAAACTCTTAAGGGTACAAAAGAGAAGGTCCTCAAGGGTAAATATGATGCCACCCCAGAAACAACGAGGATTACAGCTGGATTTAAGGCAACCAACATACAGGTTAGCACGTATCTTGATATACTGAATTAGCAGAAGAACCTGGTCTTGATGGCAGATGAAGGGCTGTTGGAAATGGAGAAGCTTGAGGAGGAAAGTCCAACTGTGTTCTGTAAGGAAAAGAAAAGTCAAGAACAGGCAGCAGAGGACGCTTGCCAGTGCATGATTAGGAACTGGTGCATTCTCTGCTGTTTCCCTCCCCCATTTCCCTTGATACCAAGTCGTTGAACAACAAATGAAGGAAGGAATGAAGGGAGATTATATTTGCTGAGCAGGAGCCATAAAGATTAGTAGAGTAATTAATCAGGACAACTGTGTCAGCAAGCGCCTGAACTTTATTCCTACCCTAAAAACAGCACCTTTGACGGTGACTTTCTTCCAACAATCTTACAAATATCCATCTGTTAAGCACCAAAAAGACACACACCCCTTCCTCCTCGTGAGGTAGGGAAGCATCATTGCCTGCTCTTTTGTATGAGTGGGGAAACTGAAATCCAGAAACGGTGAATTTCTCATTCCATCAGGAAATACCGATCTTTTGAAAGTAAGGAGGAAATATACCAACATTTCTGGCATAATTACAAAAAAAATAAGAGATAATATCAGAAATTACCAAAAAGTACCACACGAATGAAAGGGAAGAAGCTGTTTCCATCAGAAACAGCAATTGCAGAGATTTTTCATTTAATCTCTATTCATGTTCAAGTGGAGGATCTGGGGATAGAAGGAACTAGGAGTCCTCCCTTTCTCTGACAAGTATTTCACTCACATCCTACTGGGGTCTCTTTCCTCTTGTTTGAGGTACTTGAAACAACCAACCATGGACCGCTATCCAGCCTACTTCTTTCTCCCCCTTGCCTCCCTGCCGTTCCCTCTCTGTCTCCTGCTTACCCTCCTCTCTTCTCCCCCACCCCTCTACCCATTGCTCCCTCATTCCCCCACCTCTCACCTCTGTCACTGCTTCTACTATCTCCCCTAGCTCGGATGAGCTCAGCTGAGGAGATTTCTAAAATTGTACCAGCTTGCCCACTTCTGGCCCAGCTGATCCATGAGGAATGGGAGCTCCGTGCCTTGTCTGCACTGGAAGCCACAGGCTGAGGATTGCAACACATGCTTGGGGGGGAAGTGGGTGGGGTGGGGAAACTCCTGCTCCCCACTCTCAGGGAGAAAGAGCCTTGAAGAGAGGGCTAGTAGCCCAGCCATCTGAGGAAGACATCAGGGAGTCCAGAAGATGGTTGTCCTGGAGAGGGTTTCCACTCTTTTTAATGGGGGAGGCCAACCCTGGGTGGTTGCAATAGCAATACATTCACTTTACCGAAGTGGGGGAAGAATATGCACCATCTTGGAAATTTCCTGTAGTTCTTTTGGAATGGAGTTGGGGTTTTGGAAGCTGCACCCATTCAGATGTCTCCCCCACCCCCCCTGATATATACTGTGCCCCTCCCCAGTTTGAGGAGCTCTGCACTAAAATACCAAGGCATTCTCATTCTCTCAGGAAGTAAAAGCTGACCTTCAAAAAAGCTCTACCTGATGAGAGATCCAAGGATGTTTCCCACAGTCTCTTTCTATCAGCCTCAGCATGAGAATTAAACCAAGAAAATGACAGAAAGCAGCTTAGAATATAGAATAGTATCCAGTCTCAAAGATACCTAATAGCTCCCGCCCTGGAACACAGCCCCTTGCCTCCAAAGAGAACGGTTTTCTGTCCTTAGTCCCCTCTGAGACTGGACACACTTCCTTCCTGCACTCAGTGGAGAGCTGAAATGAGTACTTGCCAAAACCAGCAAACCCGTCAAATCTGAGGGAAAAGAAAAACTGGAAATGGATGAAAAAAACAAAATGAAATGAACAAACCAAGACTGTAAAAAATCGATTGCTTGAACATTTTGACAAATGTCATTTGGGTTGACTACAACCTGCTTGAAATTGGGGGAAGGGAGGCGAAACATGCTGTTATTCTGCGCTTATTTCACCACTGTCCTAATCCTACCACACCGTGTCCATTTTCAGTCACTCGACTTGCCTGTCACTGGACCGACTGGCCATTGGAAGCTCCCAGCAGCACTCGTGCTGTGATTGACAAGTTCAAAGCCTTTGGAGTGGCACTAGCAGTGATAAACTGGCTGAGGAGCTACAGCAATGTTGGTGGCACAACGTGAATAGCAGCTGGCAAGTGGAAATGAAAATAGGTCTGTATAGCAAAGCTGAAACAAACGTCTACCAAAACTTGCATTCTTGACAAACTTCCAGTACCCAAATCGACCCGACAACATTGGGTACTGATTGGTACCTGGTTGTGGCATGATTCAGGTACCTGGTGTCCTGGAATGTAAATTTCTGGTCTGAGAATGTTAACTTACGGTACCGATTTTTCAACTTCTGTACCGATTTTTCAACTTCCGACACTTTTTGTGGGATTCCATCCTGGAAAGTTGGCTTCAGGTCCCAGAAAGTCAACTTCCAGTCCTGATTTTTTTGTTTTCTGTCCCAATACATGGATCAGAAATCAGAAAATTGAAAAATTGGTATTACAAATCACTAATTTCGGGGGTATCCAAGTACCCAATTGGTACCTGGGTAGCCTAACCCCATTTCAATTCTAGTCCAGATGATAGAATTGCACCCCCCCTCCAGGCTTGAATCTTCCTCCTAGGGACAGGAGAATAAGCTGCACCAGGGCGTACCTCCACCCCTCCACAGGCTTATGGACTCCAGTGCAGCTGTACTTGTTGTCCCCACAATAGTTGTAACCTTGGAGCTCTGGGTGCAGCAGTGCCATTGCAAAGGGGAAGGTAGTTCTATTCAATTCTTTTTAGAGCCGAAACGAATATGACATTCATGATTCACAGATTCATCCCCATGAATAAATATCTCCATTTGCCTTTCTTAATGCTGCAAAATTTGCAAATATTTCAGGAATTTCCTCGGTTTTGGAGGGTTTCCTTCAAATGTGATTGGTCCCAAATAAAGCAAGCACAAAATCCCGTCAAAATAATACTACCAAAGTGAACCCAGTCCTGAATGTTAAAACACTGAAGTAATCAAAATGCTGAACATGAAATATTAAAATAGCCAAAATGCCAATCACATTAATACTAGAACAAAGATTTGAAACTGTAAATGATGTGGAAAGTGTATACTCTTTATTTAATAGCCAGTGCCACTTTACTAAAACAGAGTCTGATATAACAAAAACATTGAATTCAGGATTCACTTTGGATATTAGTTTCAGCCTCTATTCTATTCTATTCTATTCTATTCTATTCCTTTTAATGGCACTCTGTAAGAGTCCTCAGGTCTGCAGCCCTTGCCAGAATTATGGTGCAAGCAATCCACTTGATCCAGGCATCAGCTCCAGGAGATTTATCCAGACCCCCTCTTGTTAACTCTGGTGCTCCAGGCTAGAACCCCTCCCACTGGTTCCCACCTCTAGAGCATCTCAGCAACTGGTCTTAGGAGTGCAGAGGAGCACTCCCCTTTAGAGAGAGCCTTTCCTCTACGATGGAAATGTTCTCCCATCTCATGTCCTCCCCAGAGACAGTCCCTGGGGAACTGGTCCTGCTCTCTCCAGAGGCAACTAAGCCATGAGTGGCTGGTTCAGGGGCGGATTGGCCATTGAACCCACCAGGAGGATTCCCGGTGGGCCGGGCCGGGCTGGAGGGCCGGTCTTGAGGTCTTTTTAAAAATTATTATTTATTTATTTTTAAATTGTTGGTCCCGACCCCTGTCAGGTTGGGTCGGGTTGGGACGAGGGGGTGGGAGGGAGAGACCTCACCTGCCTCTCCTTCCTAGGACCACAGCAGCAGCAGCAGCAGCAGCGGGGACACAATCGGGCTGGGAGATAAAGCTGTTTGTTTACAAACAGCTCCTCCCCACCGACCCCACGTGCTGATCAGAAGGTTGCTACCTTGTAAAGAAGGTTCTTCGAGATGGCTCCTGAGTCCAGTGGAGTGACTCGGTGGAGAGCGCAGCGGAGCAGCGGCAGTGGCAGGAGTGGAGCGTGTGGAGGAAGAGACTCAAGGGGAGGACGGAGGCTGAGCCGCGGGGCAGCAGGTGAGGCCTGCTTGGGGGGGCTTGGGCCTGCTTGGGGTTGAGGGCCTGGGGGGGACCGGCTGGGGGGACCGGTTTGGGTCTCTTTGGGGCCGGGGTGGGGGTGGCCTGGCTTGGCCTGGCCTGGCCTGGCCTGGGGCTGG
>QEPC01014402.1:6378247-6417302 GCA_003113815.1 Sphenodon punctatus | reverse complement strand
TAGGATATAATGTAGATATTTGAAGTTTGGTATCAATTCTGCCCTTAGTCTTCCCTTTGCTAAGCTAAACACAGGGCCTGTGGAATACTAGTGCAGCTGCGGTAGGAATGAAGAAGCCTTACTGTAGGATGCATAGCAAGGGACAGAGTTATTTTGGGTTGGGGGCCACTGAGCACTGAAACAGAGTGATTTGGGGAGCCAGAGCACTGAAATGAGGGCCAGTACCCCCACCAGTGGCTGTCTCCCCCTGCCAGCCCCCCATAACCTCCCACTCACCCCTGCCAGGCTGCTGAGGATCTGAGTCTGGGGACTCAGCTCTGATAGGCCCCAAATCTGGTGCACTCTGCCCACCCCAAGCCACGCCCCCTTGGTCCATTTCCGGCATCTTGTTTGTGACTAGCTAGTACATTACTATCGATCTCTTCCCCATATCCCCTCCCCCACTCGATTTACAGCATCAGGTTCAGGCCAGAGGGGCAACTAGGTTAGGGCTGGAGGAAGGTCAAAATCCCTGGAGCACAAGAGGGGCTATCCATGCACAATCAAGCTGCCAGTCAAGAGGTAAATTTCCAGGAGAGAAATCTAAGCAAGCACAATTGGAACATGGGGGTGAGACACAAGGTTGGAGCAGTAGTTATAACACAGGCTGGTAGGGTTGCCATACCGCCCCTTTAATCCAGGACGCTTATGAAAAATACATGGTGCAGGGCTGCATTGGAACCAATGCAGCCCTGCAACATGTATTTTTTCATAAGCATCCTGGTTTAAAGGGGAGGCATGGCAATCCTACAGGCTGAAAACCAGGCTGCATCAAGGCAGGAAGTGGGACACAATGCTCTGCCCTGTCTCCTATAACAGATGGATGGCCTTATAAATGGGCAGGGGCCAATCCAGGGCCAGTGGAGGCATGACCTCTCAGACAGTGAGGAGCCTGAAGGGGAACAGCAGAGCAAAAGGCTAGAGGTGTGCACCAGGAACCCATGTCGTTATTTGTTTTCATTATTTAAACCTTTCATTTTTATTTTCGTAAATATCAAAATTTTGTTTTCATTTTTGCTTCCGTTTTCTATTTCCGTTGGTTTCAATAAAAACACATTTTCAGCTGTAACATTTTTGTTTTTCATTATATTTGGATAGAACATATGGGGATTGTACCTCCTATGGAAGGCATTACGTGTCCCAAATGTCAGAAAGATTGGATGAAGGACTCTGATTTTATAAGCAGTTGAATTATGTTACTTTGCAAAAATCTCTATATACATTTCTGGCTGTAACTTCTTTGTCTTCCATCTAATGTGAATGAAACTTGGCAGGTTTATACCCCCTCTCCACATTTACTATCTATTCCACATTTCAGAAGGATTGGATAAAGGTTACTGGTGGTTATAAGCAATTAACTTATAAATGTAGTCCAATCAGTATACATGAAATTTGGCATGGCTGTATCTCACATCTTCAGGATCATCTCTTCCAAATATCAGAAAGATGTGATTAAAATTTTTATAAGCCTGCACAGCATATGCAGTGAATGAGCCTACGCCAGGGATTCTCTGACATGTCACTGTGGTATAAAATCTGTTTGTGATGCCAAGTTCCATTTCAGCAGAAATGTCAACCAAATATCCTCATACTGTGCTGTGACCACCCTAACTTCTCTCCCCACTTTTTACTGGGAAGTCGGAAGCATCTGTTTAGGGAAGAGCCAATAGAGATTCTCTTATGTCCTCTGTCACAGTGCTGCACGATGTGATCGTGATAATAATTGGCCAGCCTGGATGTGTGTCTCCTGATTGCTGGGATGAAATCCCCAAAGTCCCAGTTATGTCCTTTCTATGTCCGCCTCAGGGCTGCCCCCTATGCCTGCCTCGAAGTCATCACAGATTGGTCCTGTAAAGCTGGAAGCATGCAGTAATTGGCCATTTAATGTGTCTGTCAGTCTGTTGTGTTGCTCCACATCCTCCCTCCTACAGCCTCCCTCCCCCTGCCATGCCAGGTGCCTGCTATTTATCTGAATAATGGTCTACAAGGGAATAACTTCAACTGATTATACAACTGGGGCCCTTTATCAAATTGCCCTGTAGTTTGTTAGAAATGAAAGGGAAGGTATGTGATACATTCCTGCCAAATATCTTGTAAACAGGATGGAATATACAAATGTTACAGCCAGAAATGTATTTTAAAGTTAATGGCTTATAACACCAGGGCCCTTTTATCCACTCTTTCTGAAATTTGGTGGGATTGGTAACCTTGTGGAGTGACATAACCTTCCCTGGTTTCATGCAAATTGGATGGAATATGAAGAAGTTGTAACCAGGAATGTGTATGCAGCATTTCTTAAAATCACAACATTCAATTGCTTATAAAAATCGGTTTCCTTTATCTAATATTTCCAAAATGTTCTACAAATAGTGCCCTCTATTGGGGGTACAATCTACCAAAATGTTTGCCAGAATTGAATAAGAAACAAAAATGTTATAGCCAGAAATATGTTTTTTAGTGTTTTCCCCTCATTTCAAAAACGAAAATTATTTTTTGTTTGTTTTAATTATTATGCTTCATTTTTGTTATCCAAATAACAAAAATAAAATGAACATTTTCATTTTTTTATCATAATAACAAAAATGAATTGCACACCCCTACAAAAGGCAAAGCACTGTGGTGATGCTGCTGAACAAGTGAGTTACCAGAGCTGCCGGTTCGAGTCCCAGATAGCCGTGCACTCATGACTGTACAAACTCGACACTACTAAAAAATGTGCTAAGCAATAGGATTTACATCTGCCATGTGGTTCTTCTTTTCCAAAGGAAAGCTTGTGTTTGTCTTATGGGGTTCAGGTTACGTCAAAGGGGCAGGAGTGTAGGGGAACTGGCCTTTTTCTCATACTTTGGCTTAGCAAAGACAAGGTCAAAAAAGGTGAGGCCTGAGGGTGGTGAGGCCGTTGAGCTACTTGGGCACCATGGGATTGTAATTCCCAATTTTGGATTGTCTGCCGAAAATGCTCTGCCTCCTGATCAGACAAGCTTTATTCTTGGTGCAGGCACCTCCCAGGGTTAAACTTAAACAACAGTCTTGTAACTGCCTCCAAGGTCCATGAAGCATTTCACACATGGTAGAAGAAGTGTACTGTTTACACATCATAAATAATTTTTGGTGAATTACGGCATGGTGTTCTTTGCAGGTTTTCACGAGTCTTCCCATTTTAAAATCATAATGTCTGAAAGTATCTTTCGCTTCGTGCCACAGCAAATGTAAATACAAAGGGCTTGGGTTCTAGTCCTGTCTAGCTTAGGAAATAGTTGACTAGGGCTGGAGTGAAGGTTTGCCCGGTTTCTCTGTCTGATGGCACTTGGAATTTTGTTTGGTCCAGTCAGAACTTGGACTAAAGAGGGAAAATAATGTCCATTTGTGCATGCAAAAAACGGCAGCCACCATTCTCTACATGCGCAAATGGCCACCGCCATACAAGGGCGTGTCTGTCTTCTTGGCTACCTTCTTGTTTTATGGCCGTGGCCATTTTGTGCATGCACAGAACTGGCTGCCATTTTGTACAGGCATAAAATCACATCTGCCATTTTGTGGGTGTGCAAAAGTGTCCAATCAAAATTCGGACCTTCCCCATGAAATCAGAATATATTTTTTTGAACCAGCCCTATAGTTGACAAAGTTTATCAGCATGCATCATCTGCCCTCTTATACCATGCTCTTGTTTCACCAGCTTCTCATGTCTGTAGGGTAGGCTTGCCACCTATGTATATTTTTCCAGGCCACTTATGAAACTTACATCTTGCTGATGCCTATGGCATCAGTCCAGGCCCTGCAACATGTATGTTTCATAAGTGACCTGGAAAAACAAACATAGGTGGCAAGCAACCCTACTGCAGGGTGATGTCAAGAGGCCATCTGACACACAAGATGGAGGAGACTCGCATAAGGCAGACCCATGAAGATCAGTGATTGCCCATAAATAGCAGGATGAGTCCTGAGGAGCCTCCTGAGCTGACTGGAATTTCCCATGCATTAGGAGACACGATTCTGCTGTAAACACTCAAAGCAATGGGGCTTAGCATGACCTTGGGTAACCTTCAACTCTTTCAATTTCTATGGCTGCATTCACGTGAGACAATAAGTCCATAGAAATCCCTTTCTCCCACTTTTTTTTTTTTTTTTAAAGTATGAAAAAGTTACACAGGATGCAGTGGTATAAGGTTCTTTTACGCCACACTTTTTAACCTGGAAACAAAGGTTTATCCATTAGGCTAAAATCTCCCCCCCACACATTTTCCCTTGTGTGTGAAGGGTTTAATCCTACTGTCAGTCTGTCTGCGCCATAGAAGACAGCACAGAACCACACAGCATTATGGGAAGAGCTGAAACAGGTAGATCATTTGTTACCTGTTAGGCACAAAATACCTGTTAGGCAGAGGTAGGTTTGGAGAATGTAGCCTCTTACTGTTGGGAGCTGGGAGTAAACAACAGGGAATGAATTGCCCCATTGTGGCCTGTTGGGTACTTCTTCCAAGCTAGGGGTGTGCATGGCATTTTCATTATTACAATAACGATAATGAAAATTATTGGTTTTGTTATCGTTATTGCAACAACAAAAATGACAAATAATAATAATGAAATTATTATTATTATTATTATTAATATTTGTATAGTGCCAGCTATGTACCTGGCGCTTTACAGAACAATAAGATAGATGTAGTCCCTGCCTACGGCTTACAATTTAATAGACATTGAGTTGGAGACAAGGAGAGGGGACATAGGGAGAGACAAGGGATCAATAACATTCAAATTGAAAACGACATGCAGTTTTTGAAATAAAGGGACAAAACTGAAAAACGTATTTCTGGCTATACCTTTTTTGTTTCTTATTAAATTCTCATGAAACTTGGGATGCTTGTTCCCCCAATGGAGGGAACTATGTGTACCAACTTATGAAATGCTTAGATAAAGGGAACTGATTTCAGAAGCAATTGAAAGTTGTGATTTTAAGAAAAGCTCCATACACATTCATGGCTAAAACTTCTTTATCTTCCATTCAATGTGCATGACAACTGGGAATATTATGTCCCTTCGCAAGCCTAACACTCCTGCAAATTTTCAGAAAGATTGGATGAAGGGCCCTGATGGTATAAGACATTAACTTGAAAATACATTTCCAGCTGTATCATTTGTATAGTCCATCCTGTTTACAAGATATTTGGAAGGAATCTATCACATACCTTCCGAGTCCACTCCGTCAAACTACAGGACAATTTGATAAAGTGACCCAATTTTATAAGCAATTGATATTGTCCGTGGGAATATCATTATTCAGATAAATAGCAGCACATGCAGTGGCAATCAGAGGCAGGTACCTTGCATGGCAGGGGGAGAGAGACTGTATTTATTATTATTATTATTATTATTATTATTTACAAGCATTTATATCCTGTACCCTCCTGCACACTGGCAGCTCGGGGCGGCAAACAACACAAATGGTAAAAAAAATTAAAATGCTTTTAAAATACTACAAACATTTTAAATATTAAAATATCCAAAAACAGAAGGCTAACCGCTACCCCCCAATCCCCCCGCCCTACCCACCCCTCTCTCCAAAGGCCCAGCAGAACAACCAAGTATTACAATATCTTTGGAAAGCGGGGAGGTCTGGGGACAGACGGGTTTCCACCGGAGGGAGTCCCACAGCCGAGGTGCAGTAACCAAGAACGCCCTCTCCACCGTCACCACCCGGGATACCTGGGGGACTTCGAGTTGGGTGCCCCCGGTTGACCGCAGGGGCCGAGAAATGACCAGGGGCCTGAGGCGGTCTCGCAGATAAGCAGGACCCAAGCCATTTAGGGCTTTATAGGTCATCACCAACACCTTGAATTGGGCCCGGAAGACAATAGGCAGCCAGTGCAGAATATGGAGCACAGGTGTAATGTGCTCCCGGTGGCCCATCCCTGTTAGGAGACGGGCCACCGCATTCTGCACCAGCTGCAGCCTCTGGACCATCCTCAGGGGTAGCCCCATGTAAAGTGTGTTACAGTAATCCAGTCAAGAGGTAATGAAGGCATGGATGATGGTGGCCAGATCTGAGTCTGAAACATACGGCCGCAACCGTCACACCAGATGTAATTGGCGAAATGCTCCCCTTGCCACAGCCTCCACCTGACAATCCAGGCAAAGCTTCGGGTCAAGGAGCACCCCCAGATTATGAACCTGACCAGCCAAAGGGGGGCAGACCCCGCCAATGACAGGAGCCACCACCCCGAGTCCTACCCACCAACATCACCTCTGTCTTGTCGGGATTCAGCCTCAGACGGTTCGCCCTCATCCAGTCCCCCACAGCTGACATACACCGGACTAGCACCAAGACTGATGGGCCTGGGTCTCCAGAAAACGAGAGGCAGAGTTGTGTATCATCGACGTACTGATGACATCGCACGCCAAACCCTCTCATGACCTCACCCAAAGGTTGCATATACATGTTGAACAGACAAGGGAACAGAATAGAACCCTGTGGGACTCCACATGTGAGGTTCCAGGGAGATGACATACATTCCCCGAGAACCACCCGCTGAGTTCTCCTGGCCAGGAATGAGCAGAACCATTCAAGAACAATCCCACTCACCCCAGCCCAGTCCCACAATCTTGTCACCAACATCTCATGATCAACGGTATTAAACGCTGCCGACAGATCCAATAATATCAAAACAGATTATCCGCCCTGATCCAATTCACTGTGTAGGTCATCAACCAAGGCCACAAGTGCAGTCTCCGTGCCAAACCCAGGATAAAAACCAGACTGCAAGGGATGTAGAAAACCGACCCGGTCCAGATGTCCCTGTAACTGCCGGGCCACCACCCGTTCAATAACCTTCCCTAAAAAGGGAAGGTTAGAGACTGGCTGATAGCTAGCCAGGGAGTCGACATCCAAAGATGGCTTCTTGAGCAGAGGCCGCACCACCACTTCTTTGAGACGGCTTGGCACTCTGCCCTCCCTAAGGTAGGCACTGACCACCCCCACCAGCAACGGGCATAATGTCTCCTGGCTGGCCGTCACCAGCCAGGACAGGCATGGATCTAATTCACAACAGGTGGCCTGCACTGTCCCAAGGACCTCCGCCGCATCACCGGCGATACCCACTGAAACTGATCCCACAACAACCGACATGGCGAGGCTTCCCCTATCTCTGATTCACCCACTGTCGTAAGTGCAGCATTGAAGTCGTGATGAATCTGAGCAATTTTATCTGCAAAAAAGTCAGCAAACATGTCACAGCAGGCACTGGAAGATTCCAGTTCCAGGCAGAGAGAGGCCAGACTGACCAGCCTCTGCACCACCTGGAAAAGCTCCGCTGGATGTAACTTCGCAGATGCAATGAGGGCAGCAAAGAACTCTTTCTTTGCTGCCCACACCGCAACAGCATATGCTCTTAAACTAGCTTTATGCTGCAATCAATCAGCTTCAGTGCAAATTCGGCGCCACCGGCGCTCCACCACTGCCCATCCTGCTTCATCCAGCGCAGGTCCTCCATGAACCATGGCGACCCCCGCCGTCGTCATTCTGGGAGTGGATGCCTAGCAGTTGTTCAGTCAATGGCCTCAGTCAACAAGCTGTTCCAGAAGGCAACGAGATGGGAAGATGTGGACTAACCCAAAAGACTGACAGACACATTCACTGGCCAATTACTGCAAGCTTCTAGCTTTACAGGACCAATTGGTAATCGCTTCGAGGCGGGCATAGGGGGCGGGCATAAGGGACATAACTGGGACTTTGCGGATAGCATCCCAGCAATCAGGAGACATAGTTTACACATCCAGGCTGGCCAATTATCATCACAATCACATCCTGCAGCACTGTGACAGAGGACATACGAGAATCTCTATTGACTCTTTCCTAAACAGGTGCTTATGACATCCCAGTAACAAGTGGGGGAGATATGTTGGGATGGTCACAGCATAGGATGAGGACATTTGATTAATCTTTCTGCTGGCCAATTGGCATCACAAACTGATCGTATACCACAGTGACACGTAAGGGAATCCCTGACATAGGCTTCTTCTCTGCATATGCTGTGAAGGCATATAAAATTGGGACCCTTTATTACATCTTTCTGATATTTGGCAGAGATGATTGTGAAAGTATGATATATAACCCTGCCAAATTCCATGTACATCGGTTGGACTACAAAGATGTTACAGTAAGGTATATAATTATATATTAATTGCTTAGACCACCAGAACCCTTTATCCAATCCTTCTTAACGATGTCAGAGATAGTAAATATGGGATGGGGTATAAATGTGCCAAGTTTCATCTACATTAAATGTGAGGAAAAGAAGTTACAGCTAAGAATGTATATGAAGATTTTTGCAACATAAAATAATTCAACTGCTTCTAAAATTGGATTCCTTTACCCAATCTTTTTGGAATTTGGTACAAATATTGCCTTCCATTTGAGGTATATTCACCCCATGTTTTATCCACATATAGTGAAAATCAAAAAATGAACAGTCAAAAATGTGTTTTCCATTGAAACCAATGGAAAACGAAAATGAAAGAAATAACGAAAACTACAATTTGATATTTATGAAAATGAAAGATTTAAATAAGGAAAACAAAAAACAAAAACGAAATGGGCCCCTGGTGCACTGCACACCTCTATTTCAAGCATATGACAGGTGCTGGACTCAATGAACCATTGGTCTGACCCAGTATGGCACTTCTTATGTTCTTACCCAAAGTTTCGGGCAGCCTGTAATGTGCCCGACTGGTACTTGTTTACCAAGCCAGGCACCTGATTGCCCAAAATACCAGGTATTACCATCATTGAGTTGTTGATTTTCCATTGTACTGACTGATTTTCTGTGTTATCGACCCATTGCAACTTACTGTTTCACCTTTTGTTTTGTTTTTCCCATGTGTTTCTCAATGTTCCTGATGATTTCCCTATCTTGGTACATGGCAAAAGTGGAAAATTGGTAACATAAAACCAGAAATTTGGTGATGAAAAACAGTTTTTCAGTAAATGGGGAAGCCTGTAGGGCACTAATCAGATACTGATTGGTCCCCAATGTTACCCAGGTACTGTAATGTCAGTGGGCATACCTGTTTTTGTGGATATTCATTTTAGCTCTAACTTGGGGGATACCCAGCAATGCCCATGTCAATAAGAGGGAACTTTTAAAGTGGAACCTGGGAACAATTAAAAAACACTATTCCAAACTCACATAAGAAAGTGAAGAGGCAAGAAAAAAGGCTTGTTTCACCAACCTATGTTTCACCAACTTAGAATTCCTCTAAATTCATTTTAGACACAAACTCACTTGCCAGCTACCATACAATAACTTACACTCTCATCTCTTTTGTTTAATAAAAAATGAAAATGGTAGGGTCATTTACACCCCACCCAACCCTGAAAATGAAGGGTATTTTGTAAATGAAAACTAAAACTAAAATGAAAATTGTAGGCGTCCTTTCTGAATACCTCTCTTATACCATGCTGGAATGCAGCTAACTAACAGGGATTCTCTCCACAAACCCCCTGACTGTCCCCAACTCTAGCAGGAAAACTGTGGTTTTAATGATGATTTCTGGCCTTTTCTGAACCATGAGTGGGAGGGGAGGAGTTCACCGCCGAGGAGAAAAATTTTAGAGGTATCGTTCTAAAATTGTCATTTCCTGTGAAATGCGGCTGTCCGTTCTTGGAAAAGAACACTTTGCAAAGACAAAAGGCTCTGCCAGCTGCTATTAGCAGGAGTCAGATCTTTGAGGAACAAAGGGAGAGCTTGAGAAAACAGGATAATTCCCAGCCTCACCGTAACTGTTATCCCTACCGTCACCACACCAGAGAAACTCTCATGCTCGTGGCAGATTGATGCCTCTCCTTCCCTAGTGGAAAATCACTTGCTCGTGAAGTACAAAATAATTGTTAAGATTTAAAGAATGGTTTTGAGCTTCTCAACCTGAATTCTCACTCCTTGGAAGCCCTGGCAGATACAGAGACTGAACATCACAGGCACACACGGGACCATCAGACATATATAAATTCTCATGCGTTGAACACACGCATACACACGCAACAACCTACACACATGCTCATCCATAAATACATATCAAATGTGCTCCCGTATCTAGAACTGAAAAAAGTAGCAGGTTTTTTATTTGTGGGGGACTATTCACATTTTTGGGGTGGCCTGAATATCTCTGACTGAAAACAAGTACAGTTGTGCCTTTTCAATTTTTGGAGAGGGAGCGTTGGAGGAAGGTTCCAGTTTTTTGGTTTGGTTCTTTTGGTCATTTTGGTATTTCGGTTGCGTCCTTTTTAGCAATTGCACATACACAACAGTGCAAAGATTTCCAAAATGGTGCCAACAAAATAGTGAAATGACTGACATACCAAAAAAACCAAACCAAAAAGTGGAAATAGAAGAACCAAAAGAGATACCCAACGGAGTGCCAATGGGTGTTAATTATTACCTGAAATACCATTTTCCATTTGGGTGGCATAGAGTCAAAGGGTTTACCCAAGTTTTTTGGGGGGCACCTGCATCCGCTCTAACACAGACACATATCGAAATGCAGGTATACCCCCAATACACACATATTCCTGTGGACACAAACAACATACCCAGAAAGCACAGTCATGAGCACAAATATTCAAATACACATACACATCAATTAATTAAGTACCTCAACAGCACAACTGTACTAATGCAAATTTAGGTTGCGTTAACAAAAGCACTATCTCCAAGGCAGTGGAGGTAATAATTAGGGATGGGAGAACAGAACCGAGTTCGGAAATTCGGTTTGGTTTGGAAGTTCGGTTCTATTTGAGTTCGGTCCGAATTCTGAACTTCCGAACAAAGTTCGGAAATTCAAACCCCATTGAACTAAATGGAATATTATCTTTTAGGGATGGGCAAACAGAGCCGAGTTCGGAAATTCGGTTCGGTTCAAAATCGAGTTCGGTTCGGTTGACCAAACTGATCGAGTTCAGTCCGAACTCCGAACTTCTGAACCGCGTTCGCCCATCCCTAGTAATAATTCTACTCTATTCAGCACTGCTCAGAACTTACCTGGAATATTGTGTTAAGGTCTTGGTGCCTCATTTAAGGAAGACAGTGGGCCTTTTTACACACACCTTAAAGTGCTGGTCTTTCAATCTTATGGGTTTACAAGTCCACAAGTAAGTTCTGGATGCATTCTTCACACACACACATTGCCCTGAGGCAGTTCCTGGATGCATTAATCACACAAACACTGCCCTAAGGCAACCGAAAGTAGCCACACCTGTAGAGGTGAGGGGCTGCCATGGAAACCAAGTGACCACAGAAGTTGGGGTATAAGGGGCACCTGTAAAGGGCTGCTGCTGCTAAATGCAAGGGCTGTAGTAAATAAGGCTCCGGTAATCCAGGATTTGATCTTGAACTGGGCTGCGGACCTTGCATGTATTATGGAGACCTGGCTGGACGAGGAGGTAGGACCAACTTTGACTGACCTCATTCCAACCGGGGTGGTGGTGTAGCTATTGTTTTTATAAAGGAATGGCCAGTTAGGAGATATCCAGTTCAGGAGATTCCAGGAGTTGAGGCCCTCCATGTGGTGTTTGATTTGGCTGGGGGAAAGCTTGGAGTGCTGCTGGTGTACCGGGCCCCTTCCTGCCCAGTGGCATCCCTTGCTGCTCTAGTAGAGCTGGCCTGGAGGTGGCACTGAACTCCTCCAGGACTCTGGTCCTGGGGGACTTTAACGCTCATGCTGATGCCGGCCTAGTGAGAGTGGAGCGAGAGTTCATGGCTGCCATGGCAACTTGTCCCAGGTTGTTAACTGCTCGACCCATTTGGGGGGGCATACCCTTGACCTGGTCTTCTGTTCTGGTCTTGAGGTGGGTGATCCGTTAGTAGGGGAGGTGAAGACTATCTCCTACAGGCCAGTATCTCACCACACCACCTCCAGAAGGGGAATGGACCAGTTAGGTTGGTCTGCCCTCGGAGGCTGATGGAACCACAGCGGTTCCATGAGGCCCTGAGGGAGTTAACCTTAGACCCTGACGGTCACTCTGTCAATGAACAGGTCCAATATTGGAACACCCTGATGGGGGAGGCCATCGAAAGGGTGGCTCTGAGATGTCCCCTGCCTCCGTCTCGTCACCACAGGGACACTTGGTTTGCTCAGGGGCTGCGGTGTATGAAACAGGCAGGCAGGCAACTAGAGCGACGATGACGTCTGACTCACTCTGAATCTGATCAACTTCTCCATAAGGCCCATTTACAATTCTATGTTGAGGCTGTGAGGACAGAGTTCTTTGCTGCCCTCATAGCATCTGCAAAGTCGCGTCCAGCGGAGCTGTTCCGGGTGGTGTGGGGGCTGGTCAGTCTGGCCTCCCTCCGCCTGGACGGGGACTTGTCCCAGGCCCGCTGTGAGGAATTTGCCAAGCAGACAAGATCGCTCAGATCCAGAGTGACTTTGATACTGGATTAGGAACAGTGGGAGAAGAGCACGAAGCTATGGAGGCCCCATCTAGTCCATCTTCTTGGGATGAGTTTCAGGAAGTGACGCCAGCCGATGCGGTGGATGTCCTGGGGTCGGTCAGAGCCACCAGTTGCGAATTAGAACCATGCCTGTCCTGGTTGATGAAAGCCTCCAGGGAGACTTTGGGGATGGTGCTGGTGAGGGTAGTCTGCGTCCCTTCGGCAGGAGAGATTGTCACCCAGTCTCAAGGAGGCTGTGGTGCACCCCCTGTTGAAGAAGTCATCTTTGGATGTGGATGGATTCACCAGCTACTGAACTGTCTCTAATCTCCCCTTTTTAGGGAAGATTATTGAATGGGTGGTGGCACAGCAGCTCCAGGGTAATCTGGACAGCATCAGTTTCCTCGACCCTTTTCAGTCTGGGTTCTGCCCTGGCTATGGTACAGAGACAGCGTTGGTGGCCTTGGTGGATGATCTTCGCTGGGAGATGGATGCAGGATGCTCAACGTTTCTGATCCTGCTAGATTTCTCTGCCGCTTTTGATACTGTGGATCATGGGCTGCTGTTGAGATGACTGCGAGCTCTGGGGGCTCTGGACGGGACTGTCCTTGGGTGGTTCGGTTCATTCCTCTCGGAGAGAAGCCAGTGGGTGGTGTTGGGGGCTGAAACATCTAGCCCCGAGACCTTAAACTGTGGCATTCCACAGGGTTCAATTCTGTCTCCACGACTGTTTAATGTGTATATGCAACCCTTGGAGGAGATCGTGAGAGGGTTTGGGGTGCAATGTCACCAATATGCTGATGATGCACAGCTGTACCTCTCCTTTTCAATTGACCCACGCCCTTCCATCTAAGTACTTTCCCAGTGTTTGGAGGCCATGGAGGATTGGATGTGGCAGAGCAGACTGAGGCTCAATCCCGACAAGACGGAGGTAGTGGTGGTGGGTAGGGCGAGGGAGGTGTTGGCCCCCCTGGTAGGGGGGATCCGCCCTCCTGTAGCCCAGCAGGTTCGGAGTCTGGGAGTGTTCTTGGACTCAGACCTCTGCCTGGACCAACAGGTGGAGGTGGTGGCTAAAGCCGCCTTCCGCCAGTTGTATCTGGTGTGGAGACTGTGACCATACATTTCCAGGCCCGACCTGGCCACCCACATTCATGCCTTCATCACCTCGAGGCTAGACTACTGTAACATGCTCTATGTGAGGCTTCCCTAATCCCTTGATGCTGGTTCGGAGGCTACAGCTAGTGCAGAATGCGGCGGCCCATCTCCTCACAGGCACAGGTCGACGGGAGCACATTACACCGACGCTCCGCACTCTACACTGGCTGCCTATAGTGTACCAAGCCAGATTCAAGGTGTTGGTGTTGGCCTATAAAGTCCTACACGGTCTGGGTCCCTCATATCTTAGGGATCGCCCCGCCCTCTGTGTCCCAGGACGACCCCTTCAGTCTGCCGGGAGCGGCTTCCTGGAGGTTCCCTGTGTAAAATGGAGAGGGCATTCTTAGTGGTCATACCCGCCTGGCCCCAGGTCTGTTGGATTTTTGCCGAGCCTGTAAGACCTGGCTGTTAATCCAGGCCTTCGGAGGGGATGATGGGAGGATGGGGTAGTGGGGTGGGGGTGGGGGATGTGTTTTATAGAATTTTAAAATGATTATTGTTTTTATTTTTAAATTTTTTATTGTTAATATTTTGCTTTTGTAAGTCGCCCCAAGATGCCATGGCATAAGGGAGCAACAAAAAAATGTAAATAAATAAATAAATAAATAAACAGATCTGATCTATTCATCAGATCCGGGCTGAAACTCCGAGTGTCTCACTCACACACAACAGTGATCCAGGGATCATCCGGGACTGATTATACAACTTCTGGGGCCTCGCAGACATCAGAGTTCAGCAGACTTACGTGTGAGTTCACTCTACGCTCACAATTGATGGGATTCACACCCTGTCTGGAGAAGGATTTCCAGGATTTTGCAGAGGATAGTCTTGGATTTTGGTAGGGGGACTGGGGAAACCCCAATTCATTTCCTTTCTCTGCCATGCCATGCTTGTGTGACCTTGGGCCTGCCACTCAGTCTCCTTGTGCCTGGGATTTACAATGGAGGTGACCCTTTCCTCCTTCTCAGGAGTGTTGTGATGGCAGGTACAGTAAAGACTGTGATGTGCTATGATATTAGCAGTGATAGGGCCCACATAAATATCTTCCATGCACAGACAGGCAGCAAATAGGAGTCACAGATAGATCACATAGCTGTATCTGCTATAACCAGGGCACATGGTGTTCATGCATTTATTAACATAATGCTAATTAGAGCCGCTAATTAGAGTTATAACAGGAGGGTAATAGCCTGGAGCCCAATGCAAATCTCTCTCCTTTTGGAAGTGAACTGATTATGCCCCGTCACAAAACAAATGCTGTAGCCACCAGCCCCCAGTAAGCAGGGAAGGAATCACGGGGAATTATTTGTCTATTTCCTGTGAATTTGCTTAGTTCAGCCTGACATAAATTTATTTGGCAGGGAGCAGGGAAACACCGTACAATCAAAATGACTGAATGGGAAACCTAAAAAACGAAAACCCTTGTATAGAGAAGCAGGCTGAGGCAACTCTTCCAGCCAGCCCCTTCCAGGCTCCAAATGAAAACAAACCATGATTTGCAAATGAGATACCACAGTTCTTTGTGCATGCCAGCATGGCTTGTCTGACAGCGAGGGATTAACAGTATAGGCTACAGACATGCATAGGCACAACACTGAACAATAAGTCCTGGTGTTCCAGTTTTACACCCAGACGTCTGCTGCTAGGCCTCTGTCCTACACACAACCACCACTGCTATTCCTGTATTGCTGCCTGTCAGGAGCTGGCCTTGAACCCATGGCCACATGGGTTCCGGAGTGAAAGCTAGCCCTCCTGCACCACTTCCTCAGACTGCTGCAGGTCCGGCCACTTCCCCCCAAGAGGCTTCCCTTCTCTGACCTAGACTGCTACAGCTTATCTCCTCTGTGGCCACATTCACAACCGCAGCGGCGAGACCTGCGAGGGAAGACACGGCAGTGGGGAGGAACCAGAGAGCAGAAGAAGAGTCGGTGCAAACGGGGATGTGCTGCGGCTTCCCTTCGGTGCGAACAGGGATGTGCCGCGGCTTCCCTCGCATGTCAGGGTGCAAAATCCTGCCCTGACATGCACGAGAGAAACCGCAACACATTCCCCATTCGCACCAGCTCTTCTTCTGCTCCTCCCTGCTGCTGTGTCTTCCCTCGCAGGTCTTGCTGCAGCAGTTGTGAATGCGGTCTCTATCTTCAGTCTCTTTTTTACCCCTTCCTGTGTTCTTTCTCCCTCGCCTCCACTGAAACCTCCCCTCCTCCCTGTATATATTCCATCCCTGATTCCCTTCCCCAGTTTTTGGATGTATTTAGAGTAGAATTAGATTGATTTAGGTTTCATTTCAGTTTTGTACCCTTCCCTGTATTGTTTGTTGTGAGTTGTCTGTGTCGTCCCCCACCCCCACCCCCTGTCGATAGATAGATAGATAGATAGATAGATAGATAGATAGATAATGTTGTGAATCAGTTTTAATATTTTAGTGTGTTTGTAGTATTAGGCCTTTGTAGAGTGTGTTTGTAGTATTAGGCCTTTGTAGATATTGGATAATAATCCATTTAGTTCCACAGGTTTTAGAATAGTTAATAGCAGTTAAAAGTTATTGTAGACATATATAATATGAGATTACAAATTTGAATAAATAAATAAATAAAATATAAACTCTTCCTGTGCATTCTTTGGGTGGGAGAAATGGAGAAGGGAAGCAGGAGAGGCCGGTCTGCTGCCCGTAAGGCAGGCAATGGGGCACGTGGCAGAGGTGGCAGGGGCCATGTTAGCACAGTGGCAGGCATCAGCAGCAGCCCGAGCCCATCACCACGCCCCAAACTGTACAGGCCTGATTTTGGCAGACAGGCTTCAGAGGCTCCCAGCAGTGGCACTAAGGGTGTGGTTCAGCGGCGCCTCCTACCAACATCATCCACTGCCATGCAGGGCACTGGAAGGCCTGCAGTCCAGGAGGCTGCGGCTGTTTCTGCTGCGGCTCCAGGAGCAGGTGCTTCTGGGTCGGATGTTGATCATGGGCCACCATTGTCCCCCATTATTGATGTGATCCCCAGCAGTCCAGGGCTGGTGGATTCCACCCCGGCTGCTACAGGCAGGGCCCGATTCCCAGGCAATGGCAGCAGGGAGAGGAGCAGCAGCAGCAGCAGCAGTAGAAGCAGCAGGCGGCACAGGGAGAGTGGCAGCAGCATGGGCAGTCGATCAGCCTCAGGGTCCCAGTACTCCTGGGACATATGTCAGATTGGGGACAGTGAGGCAGATTCTAGTCTGGTGAAGGAGATATCTGGTCCTGAGGCGATGGCTGTCCCTCCAAGAGCTGTGTCACCACCATGTTCTTCCCCTCCCATAAGCGCTGTTAGTGCTGTGTCACCCGGTGCAGACCAGAAGGCAGGAGGGGACAAAAAAATCCTCCGTATGGGCACATTTTAAATTGGTGCAGGTGGATGATCTGAGGGACGTGGAGTGCAGTTTGTGCCAGAAGGTGGTGAAGCATGGGCAGGTGCTCACCAATCTTGGCACAACTGCCATGGCGAGGCACCTGAAGGCATGTCACTGTGCTGTGCTGCTAAGCGGGCAGGCTAGGGCAGCAGACGGGAGCTGTTTTCCGACTGCAGCGGCCAGTCGTCTGCCTCCGTCAGCGGGCAAGCATCCTCAAGCAGCTACCTCTAGCAGCAGGAGCGGTATTGCTGCTAGGGGGGGACAGTAGTAGTAGCAGCATCAGCATCAGCAGCATCAGTGCACCATGGAGGAGCTGGGGTGGGGGAAGCTGTCAAGTCCATCGGCAGCTGCAGGACATGGAGGGTGGTGTGGCTTTCAACTGAAAGTCACGTGCATGTTGGAGGAAATGATCGCGCTCAATGGCCAGTCCTTCACGGTGGTCGGGAACATGGGGTTTAGGTACCTGATTTGCTTCCTGGCCCCCCAGTTTAAGCTGCCATCACACACCACCATGAGTCGGCAGGTGGTGCCAGTCTTGTACCAGGCTTTAAAAGAGCAAGTGAGGGAGCAGCTGGCAGGGTCTGGGGGTGCCACCGTCCACTTCACCACTGACCTGTGGTCAAGCAGGAACATGCAGCATGCCTACCTGGCAGTGATGACGCACTGGTGACAGGACCCAAAGGCAGCATTTGGGAGTGGCAGGTGGGGTCACAAAGCAGGGTATAGGTGGGCCCTGCTTCAGGCGGAAGTCACGGATGGCCCCCACACCGCTCGGAACATCGAGGCAGCCCTGACCGCCATGGTAAGGGAGTGGATCACGCCAGGTGCACCCTTCACCAAGGGGTGCGTGGTGACGGACAACGTGGCCAACATATTGAGGACAGTCTGTGAGGGGGGACTTCACCAGCATCCCTTGCGCCACACACACCCTTCACCTGGTGGTCAGGGATGCTCTGGGCTTGGGGGAGAAGGGGATTGGGGAAGGCACCTTTAGCTCCCTGATCAAGCGGGGGAGGAAGCTGGCCTGTTTCTTTAACCGGGGTGTGAAGGGCAGTGGCCTCCTCCAGTTGAAGCAGGCAGAGCAAGGCTCCCCAGTGCACCAGCTGGTGTAGAATGTGTCCATTGGGTGGAGTTCCATGTTCTTGATGCTCGAGCGGCTTCTCAAGCAAAAAGCCGCCTTGCATCAGGTTCAACTGGTGACGGACAGTGGGGCATCTCCAGGGTACAATGGGGCAGAATGGGAGATCCTGGTTCACACTGTCTTCATTCGTATTTATTTTTATTTATTTAGCCATTTGTAACCTGCCCATGCTGCCACAGGCATCTCTGGGCAGCACACAACATAAAATATTATCATTAAAGGAACTTTTAAAATAAACTACAGGGAGGTATAAAAAAATCCCCAACCACCCACTACCCTAACCCATTTCCCCAGCCCTACCCATCCTCCCCCCCAAAAACCAGAAAAAAGAGCCACGTCTTACAACAGCATCGAAACGAGGGGAGATCTGGGGCCAAACAGGCTACCATTGGAAGAGAGTTCCACAGCCGTGAGGCGGCCACCGAGAAGACCCTCTCCATCATGGCCCCCCGGCAGACTCAGGGGACCTCCAGAAGAGCACCCCCCAATGACTTCAGGGGCCGATCCAGGACCCGGGGGGTGAGGCAGACCCGCAAATAGGTTGGGCCGAGGCCATTTAGGGCTTTATAGGTTAGCACCAACACCCTGAATAGGTCTCGGAAGACTACAGGCAGACAGTGCATAGACTGAAGAACTGGTGTAATATGTTCCCAGCGGCCCAATCCCAACAGGAGACGGGCCTCCGCGTTCTGCACCAGTTGGCTCCGTACCATCACCAAAGGTAGCCCCACATAGAGTACGTTACAGTAGTCTAGCCTGGAGATGATGAAGGCGTGGATGACAGTGGTCAGGTCAGATTTTGAACTTTGAAACATACAGCTGAAGCCGATGCACCAGATGTAATTGGCGAAAGGCACTCCTTGCCACAGCCTCCACCTGAGCATCCAAGTGGAGATGGGAGTCAAGGAGCACCCCCAGACTCTGTACCTCGGGAACCAGAGGAGGGCAAACCCCATCAATGATGGGGGCTATACCCTCGCTGCCTTACCCACCAACATCACCTCTGTCTTGTCGGGATTCAGCCTCAGTCGGTTTGCCCTCATCCAGTCCCCCACAGCTTCAAGGCACCCACTAAGCACTGAGACTGCCAGGTCTGGGTCTAATGAAAAGGAGAGGTAATGATGACATCGCACACCAAACCTCCTGACCACTTCGCCAAGCGGCTGCATATACATGTTGAACAGGAGAGGGGACAAAACAGAACCCTGTGGGACTCCACACAAGAGGTCTCGGTGTGATGAAAAATAACCTCCGTGTACCACTCGCTGAGTACTTATGGCCAGGAAGAAGCAGAACCGTCAAGAACCGTACCGCACACCCCTGAACTATCCCACAGGTGCATCACCAACATCTCATGATCAACGGTATCAAATGCCGTCAACAGATCTAATAGAATCAGCAGAGCCAAACGTCCCTGATCTAATTCTTGGTGAGGATCGTCAACCAACACCACAAGCGCAGTCTCTGTGCTGAGACTGTTCCTGGTCCGCCACCCTCATCCAGGTGACCCCTCTGGTCCCAAGAGTCTCCACAGGAGGCTGGAGGAAATTCTCCAGGGGCGGGATTGTGGCCCTAAGGGCAAGAAGCTGGTGGATGAGGCAGTTTCCCTGGTGCGGGAACTGAAGGCAGGGATGAAGGCGCAGTTCAATGAGCTCCTGCAGTGGGAGGAATATGTCTTGGCAACCATGCTGGACCCCAGGGTCAAGGGCAGTGTGGAACGCCAGACACAGCTCTATGGCCAGTGGAAGAGTGAGCTGGTGGAGAGGGGCCGGCAGGCAGAGCGGGCTCTGGAGAGTGCGCAGCAGCAGGATGCCCCAGGAAATGGTGGGTGTGGGAGCAGTCACCCCTTTCAGTCGGCGGGGTCTATCCCTGCCCCCAACCCTAGCAGTAGTAACACCAGCAGCAGGCTGAGCAGCAGCAGCACCCCTATTGTGAGCAGCAGCAGCTCATATGTGTAGGCCAGTCTGGCGAGCATGGGCCCATGCACAGAAGGGTAGGCAGTGTGACTGAGGGCAATGGTGGAGGTGGTGCCCAAGCAGAGCTACACGAGGGAGTACGACAGCGCCTCATCAGCAGTGGAGAGTTATCTGGATGATGAGCCATGCATTGATCCCAGAAGCGATCCCTTGGCCTACTGGGCCAACAAGACGAACGAGTGGCCAGCCCTGTCCAAAGTGGCCAAGGGTCTGTTGTCCTGCCCACCAACAAGTGTCCCCAGCAAGTGGGTGTTCTCTATGGTGGGAGACATTTGCTCAACGCACCGCCTGAGACTGGGGGCCAAGTTGGTGGAGCAGTTGATATTTATTCAAGTGAACCTTCCGCTGCTGGGATTCCCAGAGCTGCCCCTGGACATGGATTGATGGTGCAGTGGCACATGCCATCCAATACCAGGGGCAGTCTTGGAATTGGACTCCTGCTCAATCTGGGCTGCTGCTGATGTGTTGTCCCTCCCTCCCAATGCCCGGCGCCCGCTCTACCTCTCTCTCTTTGTGACAAGACAGCCTTGGCTGGCCTATCTGACTGACCTCATGACGCGGGGTGGCATTGGGAAGCTGTAAGCCTGCCAGCCAGCCTCTGGCTAGACGATCTCAGTCCGCCTATCTGACTGGCTCTCTCTTGCACTGCACAGTCTTCACCAGACTATCTGAGTGCCCTGCCAAGGTCACAGTCTGCCTTCCCTACTGCCTCTCATTCCACGCTGCCTGTCTGCCTGCCCAGGTTGCCAAGATCAAACCCTGCCTCAGCCTGCCTTCTGATGCTCATGCCACACTGCCTGCCTGCCCGCCCAGGTTGCTAATCTCGAACCCTGCCTCAGTCTGCCTTCTGATGCTCATGTCACACTGCCTGTCTGCCTGCCCAGGTTGACAAGATCAAACCCTGCCTCAGCCTGCCTTCCGATGCTCATGACACGCTGCCTGTCTGTCTGCCCAGGTTGCCAAGATCAAACCCTGCCTCAGCCTGTCTTCTGATGCTCATGCCATGCTGTCTGTCTGCCCGCCCAGGCTGCCAAGATCAAACCCTGCCTCAGCCTGCCTTCCAATACTCATGCCACACTGCCTGCCTGCCCGCCCAGGTTGCTAATCTCGAACCCTGCCCCAGTCTGCCTTCTGATGCTCATGTCACACTGCCTGTCTGCCTGCCCAGGTTGCCAAGATCAAACCCTGCCTCAGCCTGCCTTCCAATGCTCGTGACACGCTGCCTGTCTGCCTGCCCAGGTTGCCAAGATCAAACCCTGCCTCAGCCTGTCTTCTGATGCTCATGCCACGCTGTCTGTCTGCCCTCCCAGGCTGCCAAGATCAAACCCTGCCTCAGCCTGCCTTCCAATGCTCATGCCACACTGCCTGTCTTCCCACCCAGGTTGTCAAGATCAAACCCTGTCTCAGCCTGCCTTCCAATGCTCATGCCACACTGACTGACTGCCCGCACAGGTTGCAAAGATCAAAGCCTGCCTCAGTCTGCCTTTTTCTGCTCATGCCAAAGTGCCTCTCTGCCCACACTGTGGGCAAAACTGAAACCCTACACCAGCCTGCCTGCCTCTCATGCCATGGTGCCTGTCTGCCTGCCCTGGCAACCCTGGGTGATGTGCCCCACTGGCCTGGTAATCCCGCTGCTGCTGTCTGCTGGTCCATGGGTGCTCTGCCCTGGCAAATCCAAATGTGCCCAAACAATCCTGATGCTGCCATCTGTTGCTATATGGGAGTTCTTCCCTGGTAAATCCTAACATCCTGGCTCCATGGGTGCCTGCGCACAGGCAAATTCTGATGCTGCCATCTCCACTGTTCCACGGGTTCTATGCCATGGCAATCCAAAGTCTGCTGCGGCTGCTGATCCTGCCTCTGCAGTGCCCAAGGCTCTGTGCCTTTGCCATCCAATCTATGCTGCTGCTTCAGATGCCACCTGTGCTGTGCCATGGGTACTGTGCCCTGGCAATCCAATACCTGCTGCTGCCAATGCTGTCTCTGCTGTACCATGGGTTCTGTTACCGGTAAACCCAATGTCCATTTCTGTTGCCTCTGCTTTGCCATGGGTTCTGTGCCCTGGCAATCCAATGTCCGCATCTGCTGCCTCTGCTGTGCCATGGGTTCTGTGCCCGGGCAATCCAATTTGTGCTACTTCTGCCTCTGCTGTGCCATGGGTACTTTGCCCTGCAATTAAATCTTTGCTGCTGCTGCTGCTGCTGCTGCTGCTGCTGCTGCTGATGATGATGATGATGATGATGATGATGATGATGATGATGATGATGATCATGATGATGATCATGATCATGATCATGATCATGATCATGATCATGATCATGATGAACATCACCTCTGCGGTGCCATGGATACTGTGCCCTGGCAATCAAATCTCCACTGCTGCAACTTCTGCTGCCTCTGCTGTGCCACAGGTACTGTGCCCTGCAATCAAATGTCTGCTACTGGATGGTCACGTGATTCACCACTGGGCAAGGCTTGACCAATATGCAGTAGAGCTTCTTGAGGTCAGTCAAGTATGATGCAAGCCTGAAATGCCCGGGCCAAGTATGGGTGCCAGCTACCAAGCCCTGACCGGGCCTCTGCCGCTGCTCCACCAATGCCAGCCAGCCTGCAATGCCCGGCCAAGCAGGGGTGCCAGCTGCAGTTACTGTGCCCTGGCAATCCAATGTCTGCTGCTGCTGGTGGTAGTGCTTTTTGAGATCAGTCGAGTACGATGCCAGCCTGCAACGCCCGGCCATGTAGAGGTGCCATCCACCAAGCCCTGACCGGGCAATGTCTGCTGCCACTGAATGGACACCTCTGCTGTGCCACAGCAATTGCAGATTAGAATCTCAGATCAGAATTGATTCCTTGAACGTCTAGAGAATTAACATTCACGCTGAGTTGGGAAGTGTACAGAAATCAGAAAAATGAGAATTAATTAAAACAGGAAGTCAGTTTAATAAGTCTGGAAAGACCTGCTTAAGCAAATGTTACACACAGACTGGCCACAATGATGTCATAGCCTGGATGCATTTTAAATCTTCACCTGCTTTAATAAAAATTATATAGGATTAAGTGGATGAAATGCAATCCGATGTCTGCTACTGTGCTCCAGCCATGCAACGTCCGCTGCTGCTACCAATGCTGCCTTTGCTGTGCCACAGGTACTGTGCCATGGGTACTGTGCCCCGGCAATCCAATGTCTTCTTCTGCTGCAGCTGCTGCCTCTGCTGTGCCATGGGTTCTGTGCCCCAGCAATCCAATGTCTGCTGCTGCCGCAGAATGCTGCCTCTGCTGTGTCATGGGTAATGTGGCCCAGCAATCGAATGTCCGCTGCTGCACTTCTGCTGCCTCTGCTGTGCCATGGGTACTGTGCCCTGGCAATCCAATGTCTGCTGCTGACACAGAATGCAACCACTGCTGTGTCAAGGGTAATGTGCCCTGGCAATCGAATGTCTGCTGCTGAACTTCTGCTGCCTCTGCTGTGCCATGGGTTCTGTGCCCCAGCAATCCAATGTCCACTGCTGCACTTCTGCTGCCTGTGCTGTGCCATGGGTACTGTGTCCTGGCAATCCAATGTCTGCTACTAGGCGGCCACGTGATTCACCACCAGGCAAGACTTGACCAATTTGCAGAAGAGCTTGTTGAGATTCAGCAAGTAGGGTGCAAGACTGCAATGCCTGGCCAAGTAGGGGTGCCAGCCACCAAGCCCTGGCCAGGCCTCTGCTGCTGCTCCATTGATGCCTGGCAGCCTGCAATGCCCGGCCAATTAGGGATGCCAGGCCAGCCATCAACCCTCAAGCCTTCTATGCCTCTGCTACTGCTGCTGCTGCCACTGGGTCTCAGATGGCCAGCCATGGTGCCATGGGCACCCCCAGGGGCCAAGCGCTGAGCTTGCCTGCCCAGGCAATCCGGAGTGCCAAGCCCCAAGCCTTCCCAGTCTCTGCTGCTGCTGCTGTGTCTCCGATGGCCTGCCATGCCCCCACGGGCACCCCTGGAGCAACCCAAGTCTCTGCCACAGCTGAATCTTCAGACAATTCGGGCAGGGCGAACTCTGCAGGACTGGACCCATGAACCTGAACTAAGTTTTTGGACTGAACGGTCGAACATCCGAATCCCATTCTGTTCGCACATCACTAATTCCTTGTTCTGCTTCCCAGACCCAAGGCATTCCCTGCCCTTTTCCTGATTTAGCCCTGCCACCAGGGAGTGCAGTGATGTCAAAGTGCTCCACATGAACAGGTCCTCTTGCCCACAGGGGAGTCCAATCTGGCTCAATCTGAGGGACTTGGTCTTAAAAGGCCCATGAAACAAGTCAGATCAGGCTCAGTGTGTAGGGCTCTGCTTCCAACATAATTCTGCCAATGTACCTCATTCTGCACCTCCAGTTCTCCCTGCTATTCCCTCACCTTCCCATTGTTGGAGAAACAGCTCCAGAGGGCATTGCCCTTTTGCACCAACAAAACCTAATGACCACTAGGGGCATTGGAAGTAGAAAAAGTGAGTTAGTGTGAGTGTCACTTTAACCTTTCCTGATCTCTGCTTCTAAGTCCCCTCCCAAGTGGGAAGTGTCCAGGAAACTCCTACTGGACTTCCTCCTTCTTCCTGACCTTTCGCCTTTCCTTCTTCTCTCTCTGATCTTCGACATGACTGGTCACCATGATGGTGGCAGCTAGCTAGCAAGATCTAGGGATAGGCCTTTCCTATCACGATGTATTTCTTAATAAAGTAGATTATTTTAATCTAGAAGCAATCTCCAAGGTATTGATTACTTCTAAGCTGTTGCTACTGAGAATTCAAGCTGTTTTTGATTTTTTTGGTTTTTTGACCACTAATAAGCAGCAGAGGAGGTCTGGCCACCCACCAGTGGAGATGGCAGATCCTTACCAAGGGGCGGGGTCTAAAAGATGGGGCCTTGCGGTTGGAGGTGTTAGTGATGTGGCTCCCTACTCCCACCCTCTGAGGACAGTAGTGGGCCTCGGGGAATGGGGGTAGGGGAGGTTGGCCCCCAGTTCCCCTTTCCATTGAAGTCAATGGCAAGATTTCCCCATTGACTTCATTGGAAAGATACAGATTCAAAAATCAGAAACTGAAAACAGCTCAGTTTTCAGACCCTCTGGTTTAAAACTGAAACAATCATTTCTGGGATGTTTTGGTAAAAACCAAAAACAAAACTCCCACCCCTACAATTCAGTCACATTACACTGGATACAATATTTGCCACAAATATTAATTTCAGACCTACCTGAAGACATTTTAATACAATAGTGGCCGTTTTTAAATGTGCACAGCTATGGAGCGGGTCCATGTGCACCACATGAAGCACCCACACACGTCCGGGGAGTCATGGGGGGTGTCAAACAAGTCAGGATGTGTGTGTGATAGATGTGTGCCTCTACCCATACACCGTCCACCCTTGCCCCCACATGGAGCATCCCAGAGTTCCCCCCCCCCCCATTCTCTGTTCACGGGCATGAGTGGGCGTTGCGTGGGTCATGAGAGCACCCACCCCGTTTTCAGACAGGTGCTTGGGTGAGTGGAAATGGGTGGACCGGCGTGGGCACATCCCATTTAAAAACAGCCTATGACTGCACATTCCTCACATGCACACACCCCCGGAACCCAGACCTAAAAAAGTACAGGTCACTCAGCAGTTCATTGCTAGTTCAAGCTACAATCATTTCCCCTGGCTTTGGACTGTCAGAAGCTGATTCTCCAGCTGGCTTCCTCACTTGGGCAGTATTTTTGACTATTTGTGACTGTGAATTAACAATGACAGAATTTGCATAAACAACTGTATTACGTAGACATGGAATTCCCCATATTGTGCACTGAAATGCAGGGACTTTGCATTCACAAAGGCTTGTCTTCCCTATATTGATGCCCAAAGTTACAGTAATTAGTGCTTTGCAAATACCACAAGACAGAGATTGCCAGTCTTAGGCTGGGAGGAAGTGAAGATTTTGCCCTTCTAATACCACAGAAGATTGAAAGAATATTCAGGTTAAATCTCTATTTCTTTTTGCTAGGAGATCATTTACTTGGGCTGTGCTGGGTCTTTCTCACACAAATACATTCTGTAAAAACACTTCCAGAGGATTTGTGATGAGTTCAGACTGTCATAGGGGGAAAGGGCTTTCCCTACGGCCTCTTGAAAGTTCTCTCTTGGAGGCTTCCGTTCTTCTGGAAAAGGTGTATCATCATCCACAGATTTATCAAAACTGTAGATTTCCAAATCCATCCACAGAGGAGGTATTTGATAAAGATCCTCTGGGACAGAAATGTCTGCTATTCAGATACCACATATCTCATCAATCTCCTTTTTAGGGTCTATATAATACTCACCTGAGATCCAATAAATCAAACCAGTCTGACTTTACATTTCAGCTGGGCAGCACCCATAGTCTGTCTCAGTTAGGCCCAGAATTGTAGACCTACCTCTTCTTCCCAGGCACATCATAGGACAGGCTATTCTAAGTTCACTTCCAGTCAACTTCAAGAACGAGTCCAAGCATACTCAGAAATCCAGTTCTGGTTCTTCCCTCCTCCAGGCAGTGACCAAAGAACATTGCAAGTAGGCAAAGAAAGGCCATTCAGATTCTCCCCCCGTACTCAAAGCTGACACCAGAGACCATGATGCTTCACAGAAGATGCTATTCTTCTCCCACACGGCCAGAACATTCCATGAAGAAAGAATAATGGCTGTCAGAATTCTGATCTGAATTATGATCAAAATAAAATTTTCATTGTAATTTCAATTGACTGATCAACTGATTTTCACACACACAGTATGGTGGCCGGCTGCCATTTTGTTCTACAGCAATGGCCATTTTGCACATACACAGAATGGCCGTGGCTGGTTTGTTGTTTTGAATCAGTCCTACAGGAAATGAGTCCTCAGAGAGGAGGTCTAGGCTGAATCTTATATGCTACTAAAGCATCATGGATAAGGTTACCACCTGGCTGGTTTTACTGTAAAATTGCTTCTGTTTCCATTCCCAACCAGTTATTTAGAGTATCAGCTACTTTAAATTTGTATTAATTTACATGGCATAATTTGCAAATGGGAGTTTTCTTCACTGGAATGGTAGGCAGCTGATATCATAGGTGCCTTTTTCTTTGTCAGGCTTCAGACACACAAGTGGGATATAACCCCATGTCCTGTTTTCTTTCTCTTCAATCTTTACCTGCCAATCACATGGAGTCTCCAAGGATTCCCCTCCTTCCCTTCTCCTTCCCCTCCCAGAGATCATTTATTATGGCCAGCCCCTCTAAAATCATAGCTGGATGGGCTCTAACTCCCTCACAAAGTCCATGTGAAGGTGTGGAGGAGGGAACATCAGCACCAGACACTCAGCGTCGCAGGACATGGAATTCCACATCATTGTCATCCCCCCAAGGATCCTGGTAGGTCACAACCTCAACTCGGAGCCACGTTCCCATCTCCCTCCTCTGCAGCTGAGCTCTGCTTTCCTTTAGCTGACTGATGCATTAGATGAGAAGTGACTTGTGCCTGAGATGACCCTCGTGCTCCCTGGAGGCAGGCTGAGCCTAGCACAAGATACAGGTATTTCAAAAGCAGATGGGGGAGAACAGAGAAGGCTGGCGTAGATGACAGCGCACATAAGCAATGGTTGGAATGGATCTTCCATTCTGACCAGATATTTGTCTCATTTTACTAATGTGCAGAGCGACAACTTGAAACCAGATTTTTATTAATTATTATTATTACATTTGAATTTGTAAATTTGATGAATCTGACTGCTTCACTTACTAAATGCATTGCAAAGGCTGTATTCTCACCTGCAGCGGCGGTGGCAGTGGGAGGGGTGAGGGAAGACGCAGCAGCCCAGAAGAGCCGGCTGATGGGAAAAGAACCGGTGCGAATGGGGATCTGCCATGGCTTCTCTCGCGCATGTCAGAGCGCAAAGTCCTGCCCTGACATGTGTGAGAGAAGTTGCAGCAGATCCCCGTTCGCACCGGCTCTTTTCCCATCGGCCGGCTCCTCTGGGCTGCTGCGTCTTCCCTCACCCCTCCCACTGCCACCACCACTGCCACATGTGAGAATACAGCCAAATTTACTATGACTTCTTTCGCACATTATAAAAATGGGTTATTATCATAATCCAAGATAATTCTGCAATTTTTGTAATGTGTGAATGCTCTATTCCCCCTTTTATGCTGTGAGATCTGGGGCCTTGTAAGAGCCACATTACATATGCTTTCACACCTCACAAAATGGGCTATTATAATAGCTGGAGATAATACCGGGTATTATAATTCTGCATTTTTTGTAATGTATGAATGCACTATTCCCCATTTATGCTGCAAGATCTCAGGTCATTGTAAAAGCCACATTTGGTAGCTCTTACAATGACCCAAGATCTTGCAGCTTAAAAGGGGACTAGTGCATTCACACACTACAAAAATTGTGGAATTATAATACTCAGTATTATCTCAAGTTATTATAATAGCCCATTTTGTAAGGTGTGAAAGCAGCCTCAGCTCTTACAATGACCGGCAATCTCACAGCATAAAAGGGGAATAGAGCATTCACACATTACAAAATATGTAGAATCATAATACCCGGTATCATCCATGGTCATGATAATAGCCCATTTTGCAATGTGTGAAAGCGGTCTAAGGCTGCTTTCACACATGACAAAAATGGGGTATTATAATTGCTTGAGATAATACCGGGTATTATAATTGATGGAGTTTTGTAATGTGGGAAAGCTCTATTCCCCTTTTATGCTGTGAGATCGCCAGTCATTGTAAGGAGCTACCAAGGTTGCATTCTCACCTGCGGCAGCGATGGCAGCAGTGGGAGGGGCAAGGGAGACGCAGCAGCGCGGAGAAGCTGGTGGCCGGGAAAAGAGCCGGTGTGAATGGGAATCTGCCACGGCTTCTCTCGCGCATGTCAGGGAGCAAAGCGCATGATGAGCAGAGGAATAAAGGAGAAAGCAGAAGGGAGAAATTAAAGCAGCCACATGTGGACCAAACAACCAGTCCCCCTGGCAGGTTGCCAGTCCAATCCCTTCTAGCCACTGTTAACAGTACGGGTCAAAGATCAATCACATTGACAGCCCATAATGCAAAGTTCAAATAGGGCCAGCGGGGAGGTGGGGAACCCCCTCTCCTGCCACAGATCAGTCACACTGGCAGCTGGAAAGGTCTAAAGGGTCCCGATGCCTTGGGGGGTGGGGAAGTCTGCTCCCTCCACATATAAACCCCAATGATACATGCCCCTCTGGTAGCCTCTCACCAGCATATGCTGTGCCACCATATAGTGGGGTTTGAAAGCATCCCTTAGTACCATGGTGAGCTGCAGTCCCGGGCGTGTCCAGACCTCATAGAGGGTGTAGAATCTGGGTGTAGTTGGTTCCTCCTCCTGGTAGGCATCCCTCCTCGGTCCACTCAGGAGGTCAAGCTCCACCATCCAATCAAGGCACTTGTGCTGGTCCCACATGTTCCCTCACCCTCAGCAGGGCAGTAATGAATGAAAGTGTCAGAGAGGGTCCAGCTGCTGTAAAGCACAGGCAAACCCCCAGAAGCTCAGAAATCTCCTGCAAATCCATGCTGTCATTTGGATCCTACTGTCACATTGTCCCCGGGGAGGCACTTGAGCCAGACGCAGCATCCGGAAACTCAGCTTGGCTCCCTGGTGCTCGCACTTGGTCCTGAAGACATGGTGCCCCAGGAGCTGCACATATCAGTTCACAACTCCACAGCCTGCCACCCTGGAAGATGGGACATCGAGCAACCCCTACACATTCCCCTTCAGACAAATGTCAGCCAGGACGAAAGTGTCAGACACCTTCCAACATCTCCATGTCCCATATGCCAGGTGGCAGCACCTGGAACAGGTGGGAACACCAGCCATGGTGGGCTGGTCCAGGTATAAGCAAACAGAATGAGGCCAGAACGGCAGAATGGGAGCAGGCCACCTTCAAACAAGAAAAACACGGTAAAGTGCACTAAATACGTGTGGGCTGCTGACCTCATCTGTGTGATGGAGACCTGTCTGGCTGAGGTGTCAGAGGCCAATTTTGGATAACCTTGTTCTGGCTGGGTACTCTGTCCAGCACCATTCTAGGGTCTTGTAGACCACCATTCTGTGGTCTTGTAGGCGGTAGTAGACCACTGTTGCCATTCCACAGATGTGATGACTGGCTACTGTGACTGGAGTCATGATGCCCGCATCCTGCAGTGGTCATCCTTCTTCACCTAGATATGTACGGGGGACTTTCGGCCCAACATCAACACCACCATAGAGGGGGTGGTCATGAATCCTGTCATCCCGGGGGACTCAGCCTACCCCCGACCCATTGATCATGAAGACCTACTCTGTGGCCTGTACGCCAGAACAGAGCTGGTTGAACAGGCAGCTGAGTTTTTCCCAATGAGTGGTGGAATGGCCATTTAGGGTGCTCAAACAACACTAGTGATCCATCACAGGAAGGATCAACTCTAAGGTGGAGGAGGGCCCCCCTAATGGTCACAGCCATCTGTGCCCTGTACAACATACGTGAGATGGATGGCACCACCTTGGAGTACACCCTCCCTGTAGCCTGCCATGAACCAGTGTCTCTGTACAGGCAGGGAGCAGAATGATTACGCTGAGAACCGCATAGGCAGGAGGATTGTACCAACATATAGGCTGCATGGCCAATACCAACTTGTAAATATCTGTATATACATTGGAGCCTCACAGGCACGGATCCAGAAGGGACGGAGGGAGAGAGGATAGTAAAGCTGTACATAAAATATTTTTGTAAAATAAACTGGGAAATGTATGCACCATTACTGAGGCGTGTTGTTGTAAAGTAGCTACTGTAGACACTTGTTAACTGGGTGCAATAACACCAAGGAGGGAGTGACAATTGGATGTACATATTTATTTATTTATTTATTTTGTTATACTTATATGCCGCCCCCCATGCCTATGGCATCTCAGGGCAGCTTCCAACATAATGGAGGGAGGAGGCCACCATGAGGATCTAAACTGAAGGAGAAGTGGGTGGAATGATGGGAGTCTCACAAGATTCAGGAGTGGCTGGACCGAGGGGGGTGGGGAAGAGGAATGATACAGAAGAGGATGCAATGAGCAGTAAGAGTGAAGGAGAACACCTGTGCTGACATGAGCAGAGGGGCTTTGAGAGCAGCTACACCAAGGATGGGCTGGGTGCAATGACAGGGAGGAGGGCTCAGAGAGTGGGTTGAAGTCCAATGAGGACATCCCTGAACCCGGCTGCAGGGACTGAGGAATCCCATGGAATAACAGCGAGGATGCTGTGAGCAGTTGGAATGAAGAGGGAATGGGTGACAGATATCCAGCCCAATGGCAGTTGAGCACCTTGTCTTGACTCCTTCCCTAACCTTTCATTCCAGCAACTCCCTCCCAACACACACACACACACAGAGCTGCCAGATGCTGGCCAGTTCGACCCATTCCCACTCTCCCTTCCTGTAAGAGATGCTGCTCCACTGTATCACTGGTTGTATTCTCACCTGCAGCAGCAGTGGAGGCAGCGGGAGGAGTGAGGGAAGACACGGCAGTGCCGCGACGCGTCTTCCCTTGCCGCTCCCGCTGCTACCACCACCGCTGCAGGTGAGAACGGTGACGTAGCCACTGTAGTGGGCAGGAAGGACAATTGGCATTCACAGATTGCCCTCAATCCCCGATGCCGGTCATGCTGATGCCCCCACTATTGCCTGTGGGCCTTCCATATCATTCAACCCAGCATGTCCCCAACCGACATGCCTTTCCGGGATTTACAACAGTTCTATGGCAGTTTTACAGCACTTTTATGGCAATTTCCAGCACTTCCCCAATACGCAGCCAATATGTTTTCATCCCTACAGCCCCGGAGGTATTCACAGGGCACCTATGGCACTGGAGAGAGACTGGCCCGTGGCAGCCCCATTGCAAAAAAGAATGGAAAATGGCAAAAACAGCTGGAAAGTCAGTGAGTTTCCATGTCACATGAATCTTGACAAATGCCCTGCTTCAAATGGAAGCAGCACTCAGTAAGATTTTTTGTTTCAGCTCTAGCAGTGATGGCCAATGGAGTCAGGGGTTCAAACCCCAATGCAGTTTCTAACTCCATCTTAGACCGCTCAGACTGAAGCTCTGACATTTCTTTTCGGTTGGCAAGGTTGTATAGTTTGTCACACTAATAAAGTCTCATTGGAGTGAACTGTGGGAAGACTCAGAAGCTACTTTCCTCTCCTTCTCTGAGAAGAGATGAAAGGGGGGGAAATAAAAGTCCACAATGTGAAAATAGCTAGAATCCCGTATTCCTCCACTTCTCCCTTTGCAAAAATACATGTGAGCACAGGTGACCAGGAACAAGAAGATTCCATGCACACGTACGCCCATATATGCATTCAAATGCAATGTGGCGTTCTGTGCTCTGCCAGACTAGAGTACAGTACAGTAGTACAGTACAGTGTCTCTCCACTCTAATTACTTGCAAATGGTAAAGAGGCTAAAGGACGTATTTCCCCCCCAGCTCTGCATTTGCTTAAAGGTCACTGGGGAAGTGAGATTTTTTCCTGTGAAAAGAGATATCAGAGGCTAATCATAACTGAACTTTATCATTAGCCACGTGCTGTTCCTTTGCTGTTTTTCATTTAGAAATTATCTCCTTGACCCCTGCACTCTTTGATGCACAGATGCACATTCATACACACACAGACTTTAAACACACAGCCACATGTCCACAGGTACGCACGATCACACACACACACACACACACACACACACACACACACACACACATATTTGAATGGTCTTTTTTGTACACATAATCGTGCATGTACCATTCATGTATGTGTCTCTATATGTACACTGGGGCTGAAACAGAGCGGCAATTTGGTTTTCATGACTTAAATTCTTGGTTTCGGAACCTTGTATGAAAATGTGAACTGGATTTCAGAACTCTTTGTGATGTTCCTAGTTCTGAGCACTGCCATTTGCAACTCATACTGCACATCAACACAATGGTGTTGCCCGGTACTGCACCACCATCTTGTGCATATGCAATACATTGCCACAACCTACCTGGAATTCTGGCAAAATGAAGACTGGATTCCATTCTGGTCTGCACATTGCTGAACTGCTTGGAACTAGGTCTCATTTGAAATGGCCCTTCTGTTTTGGCAGAATTGTTTTGCGTTTTTAAAAAGATCCATGGCAAAATTCCGATCGCCATTCCGATCAGAATGTTTCGCCACCTAGTGCACATGTGCAAAATGGAGGCAGCTGTACTGTGCATGCACAAAACGGCAGCGCCATGTAGAGTGCCGCCAATGCCATGTGTGCATGTGCAATAGTGTATGCATAAGTACACATACCATATAGATTTTAACACCACAGCTATAAACACAGAGCCACATGCATGCACAGTTTGTACAGATGTTCCTGTACGTACTATACATGTTTGTATACATATGCAAGCTACACAAAGTTTACCAGCACATGCATGCCACAATCTTTACCCACGTACAGAGTTACATGTGCAAAGACATGCACATTTTTCTACACATGAACATATCACATGTACATATGCAGTTTTAACAATACAGGTGCACAGCAGATGTTACACATTCAACACATTACACATACAAAGCCACACGGGCAGAGATGTGTGCACGTACAGACACCGTTTGGATATGGATAATATACAAAAATGCATATTAATACATTTACACGTACACCATTGTACAGACAGTGGCCACAATCCCAATCCCCTCTGCGTGGAATCTGAGTGGGATCCACATGGATATCGCGTGGCACAATGCATTCCCAATGGAAATGTGCTCAAGTTGCACGCATGATCTGCCGGGCATGGGATCAGCCCCACCACTTCCTGTACTCATATCCCTTTTCATTTACACACTACAGTACAAGCACACACACACACACACACCGCTATGTACCCATGACCATGAACACCCTTATGCATATGTGTATTCATTTGCACACAGGCATTTCCATGCATATGCACTCCCGTATGCAGGCATACCTTATCTTTAAACCTTCTCACCAACAATCCTTACTCACCCTCACTTGCAGGAGAACAAGTCCACAGTCAATAACCACTTACTTACAATCCTTCAACCCAACAGTGTCAACTTCATTCTCCCCTCTTTATGTTGACAGCAAGATGGCTACAGATTGGGTGGGGAGGACATCAGTATGCAGGGAAGGAGAGGTGGACATGGCATTAGACTAAAACACATGCAGACATATGCAGCTAAGGCCAGTGGAGACTGAAAAGTCAGACTTATGATCAACAAAACAGGGCTCCCTCTGCCTCAGACTCTTTCTGTTTTGTTTTTCCCACAGGACACCAACAGTGAGCAATGAAGGGCAATTACATGGCCTGTTTTCCAGAGACAGCAAAATTGGGCAAGAGGAGATTCCTATAATCTGTGTGAAGTTCTTGCACACGTTAGTAATAGTTACGCAAACACATTCAGTCCTGCACAGAAGTGACCTGATTTCATATCGGTAAGCATGTCTGGGAGGAAACTAAATATACGGAAAAGATAGCATGATTCTGTTTCTATAGTACTCAAGAGGTTTTACTGTAATTTTAAATGGAAATAAATACATAACGTAACTGCTCACATAAGTCAGCTCTGTTTCTGCCAATGTATGTCAGTCCTAACCTGCAACAACCTCTGCTTCTCAAGTCTTGGGACCAACATACAACTCCAAAGATGCTCCTCAATCCTGCCCTGTAGATCCCCATGATGTTCCACATCCGTAAATAACAATGTATCATTGTTAGTCCTCAACCCTATCCTAGCCCACAGGACCTCATCTAACCCCATTCATACATGGTGTAACTGTGTGAACGCACCACAGATCTTGAGTTGCTTCATGTCTCCTTCATTTGCTCTGCCAATGAATCTCAATCCCACCCTCCCCAAACTACTTAGCACTCTAATGCTAGGCTTCTCCTGAATAGAAGCTGGGAATAATATCAATACGATCATAGTCAAACCTTTCCACCCATTCACCTGCATGGCAAGTCCATCAACAATATGTATCTATCTGCAATGTTTGAATGTGCACTTCGGTGGTGACAAAGGGTGGGAATGGGAAGAGGCTTTTGCAAAAAATTATTTTCGGTATTAATGGGGATTTTTAATGGGGATACGATATGGTGGGTGGGATTTGGGGATATCCATGACTCCCCTGTAAAAGGGAGGTGGCACAGGCTTCGGTGGATAAGGCGGCATGGTATCTCCCCCAAGTAAAAGAGGGGAAAGTGGGTTGGTGTTGGGGACTCTCACATGTGAAAGTCATTAGTGGGAGTTGAGGGTGGAGGGGTAGGATGAGGCTTTATTTGTGTTTTACTTGTATTTTATTAATATGTTGTAAGCTGCCCAGAGCTGCATGGATTGGATTAAATATAAATTCAAAAAGAATAAATAATAAAAAAATAACAACTATTTGCAGATGTAGTTTTGTAGGCTGGCTGACAATTTAGTAAAAGTTATTGGTATCCCTCAAGCAACAGATATACAGCTGTTCAACTCTGTGTAAAGTACATAGGCGACATTAGAGGTGTACGTGCATCCTGGGAGGTGTACATGGCTCTTATGAAACACCAGCACTTTGACCCCTGTACATCCTTCAAATCTCCAGGCATCTTGGTTTGGTCAGAGGAGTGACCTTTCTGATGCTCTATCAGAGTATGCCTGGGTTCTGCTCTCAAATCTTGTGTACTTCATGTTCCCCCCTCTGAGCCAAAGGGAACGACTGCTCTTAAAGGTCAGGGTGAAATCAGTGTCCAGCTGTCGGTTCAGAAATCCATATGGGCTGTCGGCCTTCTGGGGACATTGGTTCCATCAAATAGCGGCATCACATTGCAGGTGTCACGTAGATGGTGTAAACCACCTTCCTTCAGATTGTTTTTCACTCTGGCCACAGCGTACGTTTGCTAGAGCAACCTGGAGGTCAAGAGCAAGATGCAATGTTGCTTGTCAGACTCAAGAAGAAATGGATGAGGAATGGAAACTTGGGACGGAATCAGAAATAAAAGATATGAGATGGAGAATGAGAAAGTAAACACCCTAGGAAGTCCCAGATCCTCTTTGACTTTCCCTCCTACGTTTGCCTTTATGTTGAACTAGCATTTCAAACTCGATGATCTCCTCTCTCAGATTTCATTCATCTTGTAAGATGAAATCATTTTATAAACCCCTGACTTCCTGTCCAAATGAGAACAAACCTAGCTGGCTGCAGCCTACGCAATATCATCCTACCAAAAAAAACAAAAAAAAAAACCCTCTCAACTGAAATGTAAATTGGCTTTCTGATTAGATTGCTTAAAAATAAAATAAAATAAATCCCAGTGGAAAAGGCTACTGCAAATCAGAGTTCCTGGGACTCTCGTCCCCTGCTGTGCATGACAGATTATTCCCTCTCTGAGTCATTGGCATCGCATTTGTCACCCTCAAAAAAACTCTCATTGCACTCTTCGACTTTAATGTATAGGCATCAGTATGGTCTAGTTAGTGGTTGGGACTAGAGTTGAAACAAGTACCAGCAAAAATGGATATACCCAGTGATGAGACGGTACCTGATTTTACTTGGTAACACTGGTTACTAATCAGTAACCACTTAATTCAGATTGAGCTGCCCGATTTACCAAAATACTGTTTCTATTACCAAATTTATGGATTTCTGTTACCAATTTTCCATTTCCACCATAATCTGAGAGACGAAAATTTCCAAGAATATTCAGAAACACACACACACACACACAAATGTAAAGCAGTATGTCGGAATGGGTAAGCAAAACAGAAATCAGTCCCTCGGTAACAGTAATCCTCCATATTTCAGGGAACTGGGTGGCCACCTCACTAATTAGGTGCCAATCCGGCACGCAATGGGATACCCAGAATTTTGGATATTACCCACTGATAGTAAATTAGTACCCATTTCAGGTCTGGTTGGGAATTGGTAGCCTTGGTTTTCCTTCCTGACTCTGCCACAGATACTACCAATCTGGAAAAAGTATCTCACCATTTTGTACCTCAGCTTCTCCACCTGTAAAATAGAGGTGATCATACTTGCTCCCCTTTGGAATGAAGGTTGAAATATAAGAGACAGGTATTTGTTATTCATTCTTCTGCTGCTGCTTTGTATTAAATCTCTGGTGCAACTTCTCCTTGATCCTTTTCACTTACTATTCTCAGAGTATGGAAATGTCTGCCTTTACTCACAAGCCAAGGTGCATTAGAGGCTTGGAAATGCTTCTCGTTGTGCAACTGGGAGGTGCTATACAGGTGCTGAACATAACCACCTGAACAGGAGGATTTCAAGGAAAATCGAGGGAGCTGTAGGAATCAATTATGGGGTTTCTGTAAGTAGCACTCCTCAGAGGCGTAGCTAGGTTGGAATGGCTTTGGTGCAGAAAATGGAATGGGCTCCCCTCTTTCCTCTTTGAGTTCCAGATGATGCCACTGCACCAGGAAATGTGGGCCCCTCAGGTTCACGGGCCCCAATGCAGCAGCATTGCTTGTCCCTATCAGTAGTTATGCCCTTGGTGTTCCTTTCCACACCAATAATTCTGGTGAAAGTGCTATTTTCACAAAGGAGAAAAGGGAACCTGAAATGCTAGTTACTCTTAGCTTAGGATAATTCTTAAGGACACACACAATATTTCTATACATAGATTTTTTTCCATGGTAACTAGATTATGAGGGTTCAAAATGAGGTTGATAGTAAACACTAGGACTGATGCGGCAGCAGCTGTTACCACACCACGATTCCATTCCGCCATTTCGGAAGTGCCCGCTCCACACCGTGGCTTTTCTGCGGACATTCCACTAATTCCGGCGGCATTCTGGGAATTGCGGAATTGCGGAAACATTGCAGAAACTGTCAGAAAACTGCTGTTCCGCTATTTTGTGGGTGTGTGGCGGAATGGCGGAAGTAGCAAAAATGTCATGTTTCCACTATTTTGCGAAGCCTGTGGAAGTAGCAGAATGAAATTAGCGGAACTGTAGAAGTAGCAGAATGAAACTAGCGGAATGAAAGCCTCTGCCGCGCCGTACCACTAATTGCGGAAACGCTGTTTCCGGTGGAAATAGCTACCACTGCGACTTTCCGCAACAGCCCTAGTAAACACTCAGTAACCAGAACACATCCATCATAATGGTTCTTAAAATCATTTTTCTTCTTCTCCTCCTCTTCCTCCTCCATCATCCCATTCTCCTCCAGCAAAATGGCTCTGCCCATATTCAAAACTCTGAGTGTGGGCAGTACCATCTTGCGCATGTAGGAACGTGCTGACCACAGCCAAAATGGTGGTGGCGCCACTGCCCCCATTTTAAATGTGGGCAGCAACATTTTGTGCATGCTCAGAAAGGCATGGTGGTCATTGTGCGCATGTTTCCTCCCCACAATTGGTATTACGAGTCTGATTTCAAAAAGACTAGCACCCCTTCCATTTTGTAGGAATATTCCACAAAGACAGAAGAGGGATTTCGACCCAGGGCTAGTCTGTCAAAGGAGCTTCTTGGACAAACTAACCCTCGTTGAAATCCCCCATCCGTTTCTGCAGAATATTTCTGAGAAAACAGAAGGGGTGCTAGTCTTTTTGACTGGCATTCAAATCAAAAACAAGTTTGATCGGAATGCCAATTGGGAAAAAAGCCATTGTGAATGCACAAAATGGCCCTTCGCTCATTTAAAATGGTGGTAGTGGTGACAAAACCATTTTGAATGTGCGTGTGCAAAATGGCAGTGCCCAGAAGCAGAGTCTGAAATGTAGACAGAGCCATTTTGCACACGCACAACAGCTGGGGTCATTGGGATTGTTTTTATGATTGTTTTTTTCTTTTTGCAATCATTCTGATGAGAATGAGATCAGAAGATGGATCATTCTGAATTCTGATCAGAATGATCCAATGGCCCCATTCCACTGGAAACA
>QEPC01014402.1:6314193-6378147 GCA_003113815.1 Sphenodon punctatus | reverse complement strand
CTGGGAGAGGGAGACTTCTGAAAACACCTGCTGACAGGATCAGTGGCTAGCTCAGAAGGAATTGGAAGGGGGAGGACAATGACTTTTGTTACTTGCTGCACCCGCCTTACCACAAGCCCCATTGGCTCTGTGCAGCCTAGCCACATGCCAATCGCAGACTGCGAAGCCAGTGGGCGGAAGAAAAGAGGGATGGCAATTGGGCAGGCTGGCTGCTACTCCAAGCTGCTCCACCCCTGGCGCCAGAAAGTCTGCTCCTCAGCTGCCCCCGCCTCCCTGGGCCTTCCAGTCATGTTTTTCCCGCCAGAACGCCGCCGAAACCCATCCGAACGCGACCGACTGTTCGTCCGCTTCCGCGTTCGGTTCGGCCATCCAAACGGGCCAAGTTCGAGCCGAACACCGAATGCCCAAACCGCATTTGCACATCCCTAATGACCCATCATGGGTATATTAATGCAACATGGGATGCAAGGAAGAGATAAAAATCACAGAGGGTATAAACAGCCATGATGGTGGCCCGCGTTGGTCTGGGACATACCCACTCACCTGTTTCACCACCACCATACGTTGGGCCACAATTGCCGTGAGGTGGGTAGGCAGCTGGCCCGGGATGTGACCTGAGCTGATTCTGGGCTACAATCCTGGAACAAGGGTCGCCACATGGTCCAATGTGGGCCCGCACATTTGTTTGGCCCACCTCTGTGACTCAAGGAGAGGCAGTTGCAGTTTCCAGTCCTGGGGGGAAGGGAGGCACCTCACTGCCGGCACATCTGTTTTCACCCATAGTCATTGATATCATGGGGAGCAAACTTCCATAGTTTCCTTACCTCTGAATATTGTATTCCATACCATGCTATGTGAACTAGCAGTTGAGAAATCCAGAACTACTCATGCAAAACAAAATGTAGTAATTTAGCACCCAGATGTAGTTACACAGGATTGGATTGAAAAATAAATGACTGAGCAGTCAAGGAAAATTATTATTTATTATATCATTCATAATAATAACAACAATAACAACAACTATTTTATTATTATTATTATTATTATTATTATTATTATTATTAAAGTTCTGCATCAAATGCCAACCTGTGGAATTCACTGCTGCAGAAGATCACACAGTAAAAAGCTACTGAAGAATTGAAGCAATATTTCCCCTTCCAGTATCCCCCCTTCCACTTCCCATACCACCCCTTCCAGGTTCGCCTACTGTTACAAACTTTTGAGTTGCTACCTATCATTGGACCTTCTGGCTTTCTCCCAAATTTGATAGAAATTAGCCAGTGGAATCCAAAGTTATTCATCAAGGATAGTGATCAATGTGAGTCAATAGGATATTCTGGTCACAAACGAGGCCATATTACACACACACACACACACACACACACACCCCAAGGTGCCCCTATTGTTATGAAATGTTAGTTCCCTACATACATTTGGGCCTTACTTTTCTCTGCCAAAAGTGGTTGACATTTGCCTTTCAAGTCAAGTTATTTCAAGTTGTTTAGGAGATACATATAAACACACACACAGACACACACACACACACACAGGATGATCACACAAGCCTCCTTTGTCTTAGGAAACTAGGCTTAAAAAGACACAATCACTTTTAGTTAAAGCTGAAACAGGTAACTAATTTTGTACCCATGGGTAATTCCCAACATTTGGGCACCCAAATACTGAGACGGGTATCCACCTACCTGAAATATCGGGTGTTGCAGTTACTGAGTTACCGACTTTCCATTTTACTGGCCTTTTCCAACTTACTTACATTGTAGTGTCTTTCAGACATGGACTGATCAATAGATGAATGGAATGGACAGAAAGACAAGAAATTGATAATTGGTGAAATGGTGCAAAATGGAACAGTAGTAACTCAGCAATGGAAAACAGATTATTTGGTAACAGTAATTAGTTAATTTAGGTAACTTGGGCACTAAATAGGGACCGTTTAGTAGCCAATCCACCCAAATGCAGTTTTGACAGGTATGCCAATTTTTGTGGGTACCCATTTCAGCTCTCCTTAGTTCAAGATTGTGGCAATGTGATCAGATCTCTTGCTGCAGGGGGAATAGATGTAGATAAAGGGATTATACTCCTCCCATGTTTCAAAGCGGCACAATAACCACGTGTATTATGGGTTGATTTTCACTTCTCAAAATCATCAGGTATTGGCCCCTGGAGCCAGCAGGAGACTTATCTGTGAAGGAACAGCAATCTGATCCAGCATGGCAAATTCTCTGATCCAAAGAGCAGTGGAATCAATCCTCTCTGCAAATGCTACACAGGAAGGGCTTTGAAATCTAGGTGTCCTAAAAAATCCATGCAGAATAAAAAACAAACTATGGCTCTTTTAGTCCAGTGCTTTTGACACTTCCACATCCTTATTTTGCATGTCTGAGGAGCTCATGATTAGACTACGAGCTTCATCAAAGGGCAATTTTCAGCTGCCAAATAGATTTGTACAATAAATCCACACAGGGCCAGATTAACGAGCAAGAGAGACATCAGAAATCAAAAATGCTAGCTGCTGTAATTCCACAGCAAACTTGAAAGGATGATGTAAAATGATATGTAGACCTTTAAAAGGGACACCATCAAAATAATTCAGTTAATTTTTCATTATTGCGTTCCTTTCTTCCTCCTCCTGTCTTGTCCCTCCCTGCTATAGCCTTCCCTATATTGAATGCAAACCTAATAACTTTCAAGGTTGTGTAGAACCTTCAAACCCATTTAGTGGGTTGGAAACTAAGCAATACAAATTTGCCCATAAAAAGCATCCATGTAAATTGTCCTTCCTTGCACGACTATTAATACCTCACATCATTAAAACTGAAAGAATATTTAAGTCTCTCATTTGCTTCACCATTTCTGCTATTGGTTTCCTACTTGCTCTAACTCTCTGGGCAGTTATAGTAGAGCCAAATATAGCTGGTTTCACCATTAGAGCTAATTCTGCCCTCAGTTTCACCCCAGCAATTCCACTGAACTAGTGCTGTTGCTAGGGCGTACCTGAGAGCAGCAGTAGCCCATAGCACTCTAATTAAATTCACTTTCTGCACCCGGCCGTGACACAATGCTGCAGAATAATGTGTTGCCTCCTCGTGGGCACATAAAAATCCTCACCCTCTACCACGCTACTCTAGTAGGGGTGATCATTTGGTCTGGTGGCATCTCATCAGCATCAGCAAGGCATAATTTATGATGACAACACGATGGCAACACCTCACTGGTACGCAGATGGTATGCTGGTCCGATGCAGGCTTCCCAGCGATACACAATTTCCAGTCGCCTAACTCACATTGCCTAATTTGGCACTTAGTTTTATTTTTCCACATGGAAAAAATAAAACTAGTTGGGGCATTCCACTTCAAACACAACAGCCTCAGTCCATGCTCTCTTATTCTTCTGAGGATGGAAACATTCATAAATCCATCCTTTTGACCCAGTGCTTTGAGGTTTGTAATAACTGAACTGGAGAGTTGGAAGGTAACTCAAAGGTCATCTAGTCTAAACCCCTGCCCTGAGGCAGAATGCATTGTATCTAAAGAATCCCTGGCAAATGACAGTCCATTTTTTTTCCTTGAAAACCTCCAAGGTTTAAGATTCCATAAGCTCTCCATGGGTTGTAATGATACCAAGAGTATCTGTCTTTGAGCCCTACATTTGTATCCCCAGCATTTGAGGGTGATTTCAGACGTTACGGGGCCCGTTGGCCCCGTACCGAAATCAACCCATTCATTCCCTGCTGGGGTCACCCCGTCACGCCATATCAGACGTGCCGGGGGGATCCCGGCGGGGAATCCAGGAGGGGGCAAGGCTGCTCTGAGCGGCGCAGCGTGCGGCCGCACGGCCCTGCCCCCTCCACGTACCCCGCCACCCGCCCTCCGAGGAGATGGGCGGGCGGCGGGGCCAATGCGGCCGCCGCGTCCGGCCGAATGCGCCACGGCCCGGGATCCCGCTGGTGATCCCGGGCCGTGGCGAGCGGCCAGACGTTACTTTTTTTTGGTCCCTGCCGGGGGTCCGTTTGACCACGCTTCCCAGGACATTCCCCCGGCTAGCCCGGGAAGCGTGGTTCAAATTGACCCCATGTGGGTATTGACTGTGGCGAACATCTGGCAGCCGCCAAACAGACGTTCGAGACACATTGACCACAGGTGGGTATTCACCGTGGTTCACTGTGATCTCGTAACGTCTGAAAATACCCAAAGTTGGTTTCTAAACTCCAGAGGAAAAGTAGCTCTTCGTTTGATCAATAAAACAGTGAACCTTCTTGCTTGTCATCAGTGGGACCTACTGAATATTGGCAGACCTAACTCCACCCAGTCCTTCTCCACATCCCACTTCCAGGTACCTGTTGCTGAGATACAGTTCCCAGTTCTTCTCTGAGAACATCTGGTCCAGTCTTCTCTGGTACTAACACATTATATCAAAACGCACTATAGCATGGGGCAGTAAGCAGTAAGCACACAGGGTACAATCCTCTGGCAAGCGTAAACTGTGTCTATGTGAGATGCATGGCCAAAACGCCCATGCTCAGGTGTGCACATGGACCACATGCGCAGCAAGCTGTGTGGGGCAAAGGCACGCCCCATTCCAATGCGACACCACGAGCCCACACACCCCTCGACCCAGGGGTTGGAGCAGAAGCCATGCCTGCTCTCTCCCCTGGGATGCATGTTGTGTGGGCTTGGGGGGGTCGCATTGGCACGGGTCAGGCCTTTTGCCCTGTGCGGCTTGCTGCACACATGCACACCAGCTATCTGGCTGAGTACTGCACCTGTGGGTAGCTTACACCAGTGTCACGGGGGAGGGGTTCACAGGGAACGGACTCAGGAATATGGTACCACGCGTTCTCCCCCAGGCTCCCTTCCTTGAGGAACCAACCTAGCTCCAGGTACGAGGCAGGGAAACGAGGTGTAGAAAGCCCGTCAGGATAGTGTGTTGGCCCTTGGGATCCACTAGGGATCAGGCCACTATCATCATTGGGCGCCAGGTAACCTGTGCAGGACTTGTTCCCCTGCTCTACCACCCCCCACACATGCACTCTCCGATCACTCACAAGGAGGGAGGCAGGGGAAACACGTGCCCGGTGTGAGGATGGGGGGTTAGGGTCCCAGGGAGACAAGAAGGCAAGGAATTGCATACACTTTACAAAGGCAATGGAACTAGTAACCACAGAAGGGAAGGAAGGGGGAGTCAGCTACACCACACTTACCCGCACTCTCTCTCTGGAACGGGAACTCAAGGGAAGGGTACTCACTCAACCACGCACACCGTCGAAGCCCCAGGCACACAGGAAGGGTAGGGAACAGGGAATGGGATGGATGCAGGCACTAGGTTCACTACGAAGCAGTCTCGGAAGTCTCTCTCGCTCTCTCTAATCCTCCTCCAAGGGGCCAGTCTAAGATCACCGGCGCTGTGTGTTTCCCAGCGCCGGCTTTTATGTCCCTGCCATGCCCCCCTGGCTTGCCTGAAGCCTCGCCGAGCGGCGAAGCGTTCCTGGCCCCGCCCCCGCGTTCCTCCCAGCGCGTGGGGCGGGCCGTTCTTCAGTTTGTTGTGGCTGTGGTTGCGGGGCATCGGTGGCGTCTGTTTCCGGTTCGCGCAGTGGGGGGGGCGGCAGCCCTGCCGCTGGGGTTTGTGTGGCTGTTGGACCCTTCTTCCTCAGAAAACCGCGAGGCGGGGGTCGCCTGCTGACAACCAGCCAGAGGATTGCACGCAGAGTCTGGAGACCACACATGCTGAAGAACAAGGCTAAAAGCACTTTGAACACCTTGAACAACACCTATTACAATGCATCAATCTGCAGACAGGAAAGAGCTCTGATGGAAGCCCCCATCTCCTGCCCGTCTAACCTCATGAAGGTCCTTGTGTCCTCATGGCTAGCATTTGCAAAAAGTAACATCATTAATGAGACAAAAGGGACCAGATGTTTGTTCGGCATTTGCCAGACCAAGACTTCAGGAATGAATTCCATACAAGGAAGTGCTGAGAAAGCTGTTTCCATCAATGGCGGGGTTGGGGGTGCTGCTTAGTTGTTCTGAATCTAGCCAAACCTGCTGGACCCCAGAAGCACTGGATGTTTCCCAGCTTCATGGATTCAGATCTATCATGATCTCATCCCTGCCGCTGGTGTTTTATTGTGCTGTATTTTAGCCAAATGGCATGGGACTTGTTCTCCGATTACAGTGCTGGTTGACACCCAAGAACACGTCAGCAGCAGAGATGAAGGAACTGATTTAAGATGTGCCGATCCTGCTGAAGGGGTCTCTGTTGGGTCAGGCCTTTTGCTTGGGGAGCAGAGGTCTTCGGAGGTCCTTAGTAGGATCTTTGAAGTCAACTCCAAAATGCAAAAGAGCCAGCTGAGTCTTTTCAGCTTTGTGGTCCAGGACAATTGTTTATCCTTTTTGTAACATAATTTTACCCAGGAAAGCTGAGCTGAGATGCTGAAGCATCAATTTCTCAGTCAAACTCTGCTTTGTATCCTATTCTCCAGCTTGACTGAATAAGTAGGAGAGGCACAGAAAGGTCAAGTGGTTGCACTGCACCGAATGACATAAGAACAGCATCCCTTAGACTCCATGTCAAGATGAGTTCCTATGATTGTGTGGTACTCTCCCCCATTGTGTATAATAGATTACACTGTCCTATACAGTAGAAATCTCTATTTTTGGATTCACTCCATAAACCCAGTTTTACTTTGCATTACCCAAGGATAGTGTAACAAGCAGTGATAGGATATTATACTGTCTTCCTTCTCTGGAGGATAATTAACACATATTCTGGCCTTATCAGACCCTGGTCTTCAAGTTGGCCGCCATCAGTGCATTCTTCAGAGGGTAAGGCACACAGACTCAGACCAAAGGACCTTACAATCCTTTATTGATTTTCAAAAGATCCATACTTTAAAGGCATTACTTGCTGGGCAGTAAGGCAGATCCTACAATGGCAGTGATGAAGTGGTCTTTGAGTGCCATCATATGACAGGGTGAGCTAGTGCAGGAGACTCCTATCTCCAGCTGGAGCTGCAGAAGGTACTTTGTGGGCAGACTGTGGGGAGCTGGAATATGGCCAAGAAAACATAGTTGATACCTAATGCAACTTGTATAAGGTCATAAGAATATAAGTAGGGATGGGAGAACAGAATGCGGTTCGGATGTTCGGATGTTTGGTCGTTTGGTTCAAGACCCGATTTTGGGTTCAGTGGTTCGGTTCAGCCGAGTTCGGGTTGGCCGAACTTGGCCGAACTGTCAAAAATAGCACTACTGAAACCGAAACGAAACCGAAATGTATCCGGAACTTTGAGTTTTTTTCCCCTGAAAAGACGTTTTTCCTACCCCCAAACTCATCCGAACTCATCCGAACACAAACGAACTGTTTGGTCATTCGAGAGTTCGGTTCAGACGTTCTGTTCCGATGTCCGAACAGACCGAGTTCGGTCCGAACTCCGAACATCCGAACCGCGTTCACCCATCCCTAATAAGAAGTACCATACTGCGTCAGAACAATGGTCAATTGAGCCCAGCATCCTATTTCTGACAGTGGCCACCTTTGGTCACTTCAGAGAAGTACACAACAGATCATAAGGGGAGTGATCCATCATCTGCTAGTTACTCCCAGCTCTGGAGAGTCAGAGGTTGGTTTTACACAGGCTGTATGGGGTGGGGGTCAGTGTTTGCACCGGTGTGTGCACAATAGGTGGGGGGAGGGTTTAGACGGGTGCACATGCATCCCCCCCATCAACACGCACAGAGCAACCTCCATTTTTGTCGGTTGCTCCATGCGTGTTGATGGGGTGTGTGTGGGGGGATGCATGTTCGGTGGGAGCGCGCATTCACACCCATTCACTGTGCATGCACCCGTCACTTCTTTCACATGAAACTCACCCACGCACGAACACCCAGATTTCTCATGTAACAAGGCCCAGTGATTGCATCCCCCAACCAACCTGACTACATTTGCTCAGTGTATATATTTCTACTGGCTACGCTACAAGCCTGAGGAAGGGTCCTGTGTGTGTGGCCTGAAAGCTTACTTATTTCCACCACCAACAGTTGGTCCAATAAAAGATACTATTCAAAGGACTAAGAACCATTTATGCACCTATCCTCTAACAACATATCTAATCCTATAAGATGAAAAGTGTTTGGCTAACCCTAGGGCCTCATGCAGTCAGGCATTTTGTATCTTATCCAAAAAGCAGTGCCTCCAGTATTAATCAATCTCCTAGCATACTCCTAAGGCATTGTCTTAGTAGTGTCTTACTGAAAAGAATTTCCTTATTGAATAATCACAGCTAAGGAGAGTTTTCCAAGTTAGGTGGGTTCCAAGCTAGGTGTTACCACTCAGGAAAAGGATCCTGGAGTTCTTGGCCACAATCTCAAACCTGCTGCATGCGGGATTCATGCGGGATCCGCGTGCCACAAAGTCCCTGCAATGGACTCACGTGTGAGATGCATAGATGTGTAGCTTGTGCGCAGCTTGCACAAGGCATGGGATCAGCCCCATTGAGGACAATTCATTAAAATCCTCAATTCAGTGTCTGGCAGCCATCAAAAAAGGCAAACAGAATGCTAGGAATTTTTCAGAAAGGGGTAGAGAATAAAACAGAAAATATCATAATGCCACTATATAAATCTATGGTTCGTCCACACCTTAGAGTCATAGGCCGCTTTTATACGAGGCGCTGAAAAGCGCCTCCTGAGTCCCGCATTGAAAGAAAAGTCACGCGGGGAGTGTTTCTATGCTCCCCGCCCTGCCAGGTGATGTGCTCGTCTTTGTCGCCAGCGGCGGCACCGCATGTAAAACACTCTGCGTGCTGCTTTTCTCTAAACGTGGGACTCAGGAGGCGCTTTTTAGCGCCTCGTATAAAAGCAGCCATAGAGTCATAAAGTCACTAGTCTGGAAGTGACCTCAAGGGTCATCTAGTTCAGCCCCCTGCAGGACCTGCCAACACCCCACCCCAGCCAGCCATCCGTGCACAGAAATCCCACCTTGAATATTGTGTGCGGTTCTGGTTGCCCCATCTCAAAAAAGACATAGTAGAACTGGAAATGGTACAGAGAAGGGCAATAAAAATGAAAAAGGGTATGGAATGACTTCCGTACGAGGAAAGGCTGGCTAGATTAGAGCTCTTCACCTTGGACAAGAGATGACTGAGTGGGGCGTATGATTGATGTTGATAAAATCATGAGTGGCTTGGAACAAGTAAATAGGGAGTTGTTATTTACCTTCTCAAATAGTACAATTAGGGAGACTCCCTGAAACTAAATGGAGGCAGATTTAAAACAAAGTATTTTTTCACTTAACAGCATACAATTAATTTGTGGAACTTGTTGCTGGAGAATGTGGGCAAGGCTGGTAGCACAGCTGGGTTTTAAAAAACAATTGGATATGTTCTTGGAGAATAGGTTCATGAATGGCTATTACTTATTATTTTTTTTTATTTTTTTTATCCCACCCTTTCCCTAAGGCTCGGGGCAGCATACAGCATTGAAAACACAAAATACATCAAAATCCCTTTTAAAACAAACAAACAAACAAACAAACCCCTACCCACCCTCACCCCTGACCCCAACCACCCCGGCCCCTATCTGGGGTCCACCTGATTTTAGATTGTGCTTTGGTGCTAATATATGGTCCTTGACTCTCAGACTCACTCCAATCTGACATTTCACCCAAGCTCAGACATATCCCTACGTCCAACATGCCCTAAACTCTGACATGTATGCCGGTTAAAGCCAGCATTAGGGTCTCTATACCCACCGCTGGAGCTGAAACAGATACCTAATTTGGTATACAAGAGTAAACTCTATTTCAGGTACCATTTCCAGTACCCAAATCATGCTGGGATACTGAACGGGTACCAGGATACCCAGATTACCCGGATATCTGGGTACCAGAATAACTGGATTATCCAGCTATACCTGGATATTGGTAACTGGATACTCAAAATTGGGGGGCAGGGGGGGTTCATGTACCTGAAATTGCCCAAAACCTAACAAAAATGCCTGATTATTTCAAAATCTGGGACTGGAAGTTGAAACTCCAGGACCAGAAGTAAAAAAATCAGGATAAAAATGGTGTTTCAGTACTTTGGATACCCGATTGGACACATTTTTGGATACCAAAACGTACCCCAAAATTTCAAATTGAGTCAGATACTGTGAATACGACATCTAGCCTGCCCTGTACCCATTTTTGCAGGTATCTATTTCGGCTCTACTGACTGCGCATACTGAGAGTGAACGATGGTATGGCCTTCCCAGGTTCCTGTGAAATGACAGTACAGAGATCTTGCTACAACCACCTCCGTGAAGAGATCTTCACGTATGGAAACCCCTCTGGAATTTCCGCCTGAAGCTATATCACCCCTGATATAATTCCACTGAAGACATTGAATGAAATTGGGTAGGAATTTGGCTTCAGTGTCTCAGAGGAAATAAACAAAACAAGACAAAATAAAAGGAGACAGATTCTCGACTATTAAAATGCAATTTACAATAAATATCCCAAGCCTTGATTAAATCAAAATCAGCAGTTTTATTTTTGTTTACATAAACATCTCGAACTTTAAAACATGTTATATATTAGGGATGTCACCACCGACAGGGATTAAAATGCTTTCCCCAGACTTTTATCGATAGTTAAAATTTTGAGTTCTAGTTGGGAGGTTTTTTAACATATCAGAAGCTAGAAGGAAATAAAAGCTACAAGACCACCTTACTCCTATAGGTATCATTGTACTCAGCCTCCAAAAGCAATGTGAGTTCACAGTGGCACATCCCTCGCTCCCCTACCACCTGAATCTTTCAACATGGGAACAGGTAGCAGATGGGTCAAGTGACAGCTGAAATCCACTGCAGAAAATGCCAAGGGAGGATTTTATCCAAAATGTATTTCAAGGAGGCATCTACTGGGCACCTGAGCAGATGGGCCACCACTTGGCAGCTGGCATGCGACCACCTCCTGTACTAACTTCCCGGACAGCTTTGGGACTCATTCTGGCACTCTGGGAAAATGGCCACTTATCTGTAAAGCATTTCCCTATTGGAGTAGGATATGGCTGCTGTTTCCAGAAGTGCCAGGTCATATCAAAACTAAGAGACTTGTCTACAGTAGGCCCAAGGGTGTGTGTTGAATTCACATTGGCTAGTCAAGCTAACTCAACTTCAGTCTCAATTTAGTTAGGTGAGGTTAACACAGTAGCCCACTGGACTAGGCCTCAGCTATCTAAATTCCATCTAGGGAAGAAGTTCCCAAACAATGGGCATGTTGTATTCATCAGGAGGCCCATATCCCAAAGCTTGTGAGCAAGCTTCTTCAGCCATATGTGTGGCCATGTGTTGCACTGAACAAAGCAACTGTGCACCTGGGACAATTAAGGTGCTGACCGCCTCTCCTAAAATGAGGAAACTTCCTAAACTCCTTTTAGTTGCCTAACCTCACACTTACCATTGTCACAGGGAATTGTTCAGGGTAGGAATAACACATCAGGACCATCCAAACATTTCCATAGGGCATAAACCAGATACGTTGATCTTCCTAATGAGTAAAACATGGAATCTGAATACTTCGTATGTTTTTACACTCAAGTCTAGGGCTAAAACGAAGCAGCGCTTCAATATCTGCAGAGAATCTCCACGGATCAGAGATCTGACACAGATTTTCAGCCATATCAGATCTCTGGACACCGATCCCTTTCAGCCCCTCACTGTGCACAGCACTATTTTGTAGAGGCATTAAAAAGTCTTCTGTTTACTGCAGATGCAGAATGGTAGGGGCTCATCTGGATCTCTGATAAGACAGAGACCAGCCCATGACCGATCTCCATTTTTAAAGACACATGTGGACATAGACATTTTGAAGGTAAAAGCGTGTTCCCCTGTGTTTTCCAAAAAGAGGTAATAAGCTTTTCTCTAGGAGACCCAAGGCCAGAATAGGAGGGTATATTCCAATATTTCCCAAGGCTCAATACACTGGCCTATCTATGGATAAGAGGCAGGAATGTGGTTCCTCATTAACTAAAACAAAGTTCTTTGTTATGGGGGGAAAACCAGCTTCTCCAGATCAAGTTGTGAACCAGTGAATTTGAGTAGCCAGAGCCAAAGAAAAGGTGATGTAAGAAAGGAACAAAAGGCGGTTTCCCCATTACTGTCTGGGTTTTCTTGGTTTTCTCACTTGGCCTTGGTTATTTTATCTGAACTGCATTCATTTTAGAGTCCCTGTTTGCAAACAAGTCATCGTCATCGATTTCCTCCTCCTCTGCCTCAGAGGCTTCAGAGGTACAATGTGGGGAAGAAGGGGTTGAGCGGGCCCACAGAACTGGCTGCAGCTACAGAAACGTGGGCTTCATTCCCCACCAGTACTGTAGCCATCTCTGGAGAGTAAGAATGGCTAAAAGATAATTTTAATGCATGTGCTGGCCATGGCTTCCTCCATGGCAGAAGTAGACTAGAGTTGAACTGAGCAGCAAATTTATTATCTGTAGTTAATATCCTCCTCCTCCACTTCTTCTATTTTCTCTGACAGATCTGCCTATGAAATCAGGCAGGTACATCCAAGAGAAAATCCACCCCAAAGATTTGTGTCAGTCATACTCAAGTCAGGTAAACAGACTTTGGGCATTTTCAGACAAGATACTCTCCACCCACTCCCCACCCACCACCGAGCCACTATACATGTTGCAGGGATACCCTCTGGGTGCCCTGTAACATGTATAGCGGGTGGGAGGTGGGTGGGGAGTGTCTTGTCTGAAAATGCCCTTTGATGAAGAGTGTGACCGTGACTGTATAAAGAATGGAAGTTTGTAAACTTATTCAGTCTGAATCTGGATCCGATTTGTGTAAAGTCTGTACAGTAGTCTGGTCAGAATACAGGTCTGGTTCCTGTAATGTTATGGACCATATTCTGATAATTGAGCTTGACAACACTATACTTGGCACTGGAACTGAGAGGGTGGACTGTTCCCCAGGACCCGATAGGACCATGCTTTCAAGAGGGAGTTCACACTATCTGCAGATGGAGTTGGGGGCATAGCTACCATGGAGCAAGAGGGCTCAGTTCAGACCAGACCTTGGACTCTAGGGGGACTGGGGGGCTCTGCAAGTGGTTTATGTACTGTTAGGAAATTTTCAGAGTGAGTGGGGGAGGAAGCGGGGCCAAAACTCTGCAACCACCCCACCCACTTTGAAATTTTAATAGAGGGGCCCCACCAGGAAGGAAGTTTTCTGAGTGGGCAGGCATAGAATACTGGCCCTGCCAGCTCTTAAAATGTCCTTCCTGGTGGGGTTCCTGTTGCTCCAGAGGGCCACACTGAGAACTAGAGTGGTACCACAACCTTCGCAGGTGGAGGGTGAGGCTGGGAGCCTTGGGAGGGGTGAGTCTTATGAAGACCCTGCCCCCATGGCCTTAGTGGGGCCCATAAATGGGACATAACCCTGGGCCTGCCACAGCTATGCTACACCACTGGATGGAGTCATAAACCTGATTGATATCAGATACAGTTTTGCTTATCTTGGTTGCTGTCTGGGGTCATGGAATAATATTTATGTCTCAAAATGGGGTTGAAAAAAGTTTGCGAATGGATGAGTTAGTCCGGCAACAGTGGGAGTTGAATGAAAGTTAATACATTTCAGGTTAAAAAATAAATTAATACACATTTCCACCCAGCATTAACAAACTCAACGTCCTTTAAACCACTTGTCACCCTCAAAAACCTCCTTCTGAGTGCACCTACCACACTTGGCTACATTGCTTCTCCCACTTGCACTGGTGAGCTGAGCAAATGAAGTTATTAAACGGGAAACCTTTTTGATGGAAATGTTGGTTCTTTGAAGAACCACTCCCCAGGCTCGTTCAAACCTTCCTTTTTGACAGAGAGATTTCGGAGGATTGTCAATAGAGTTTCAAGAACTTGATTGTTATCGCCCTGCTTGGTGCTGCGATCATCCACACTCAATATCTGCTGTGAAGCAACAACTTCTCTCCATATCCTGCTTGAGTATAATGAGAGCATCAGGGCTGTTCGATTACTCAGAATTAGGAGCTCTGGATTGGGCAGCAAAAAGCCTTTCCCTCGGACCTCCCAAAGGCTCTCTTCAAAGGGAAAGCCATATCACTGGTAAAATCCACTTCAAAGGGCATCATCAAGGTATCTGTAATCATTTTAAGACTCATTTGTGTTACTCCCTGTTGTTGAATATAATCCCTTTGAAGCATGAGCTGAAATTTGTTTCTTTACCGATCTGTATCTCCAGAACACAGGGATGCTGGGTAATTTTTTGTCCTGGCACAGGATGTGATTGCCCAGCACCTAAGCTGTGATTTGTTTGTGAACTTTTGTGTGGATAAAATTGCTCAAATCCACCACAGTTTTGAAACAACACTTTTAGCAGCAGGTGAGCCAGAGGCAGTAGAAGCCCTGTCTTGTCCTGTTTTGTGGGATGAATTTCAGAATGTGTCGCACTCGGATGCGGGGGATGCTCTGGGGACTGTTCGAGCCACTTATTGTGAATTAGACCCATGCCTGTCCTGGCTGGTCAAGGCTAGCTGTAAGACATTAGGGCCGTTGCTGGTGGGGATTGTCAACATCTCCCTTTGAGAGGGCAGGGTGCTGGACTGTCTCAAGGAGGTTGTGGTGCAGCCCCTGCTCAAGAAGCCATCATTGGATGTTGGCGTCCTGGCCAGCTATCAGCCAGTCTCTAACCTTCCCTTTTTAGGGAAAGTTATTGAACGAGTGGTGGTTCAGCAGCTGCAGGATTATCTGGACCGGATTAATTTTCTCAATCCCTTGCAGTCTGGCTTTCGTCCGGGATATGGCACGGAGACTGTGCTTGCGGCCTTGGTCGATGACCTCTCCCAGGAGCTGGACCAGGGTCGTTCGACCCTGTTGATCCTGTTAGATCTCTCAGCTGCATTTGATACCGTTGATCATAAATGGTTGGTGACTCGGCTGGGCAGGGATTGGCAGGACCGATCATGAATGGTTCCACTCTTTCCTGTCTGGGAGAACCCAGCGTGCGGTCCTGGGTGATTTTTCATTTTCTCCCCGGGGGGTCTCATGTGTGGAGTCCCACAGGGTTCTATCTTGTCCCCATTCCTGTTGAATGTGTATATGCAGCCTTTGGGGGAGGTTGTTAGGGAGTTTGGCGTACGGTGTGGCGTACGGTGTCATCAATATGTTGATGACACTCAACTATATCTCTCTTTTTCATCTGATTCAGGCCCAGCAGTCTCGGTGTTTACCTGGTGTTTGATGGCTGTGGNTGGGAGAACCCAGCGTGCGGTCCTGGGTGATTTTTCATTTTCTCCCCGGGGGGTCTCATGTGTGGAGTCCCACAGGGTTCTATCTTGTCCCCTCTCCTGTTGAATGTGTATATGCAGCCTTTGGGGGAGGTTGTTAGGGAGTTTGGCGTATGGTGTGGCGTACGGTGTCATCAATATGCTGATGACACTCAACTATATCTCTCTTTTTCATCTGATTCAGGCCCAGCAGTCTCGGTGTTTACCTGGTGTTTGATGGCTGTGGAGGATTGGATGAGAGTGAGCCGCCTGAAATTAAATCCCGACAAGATGGAGGTGATGGTGATAGGGAAGGCCGTGGAAGTGGTGGCCCCCATCACTGATGGGGTCTGTCCTGCCCTGGTATCTCAGGTTTGGAGTCTAGGGATGCTCCTGGAGCCGCACCTCCATCTAGATGTCCAGGTGGTGGCTGTGGCGAAGGGGGCATTTCACCAATTACATCTGGTACGTCGGCTTCGACCGTATGTCTCGAACTCTGATCTGGCCATGATCATCCATGCTTTTATTACCTCGAGACTGGACTACTGTAACGCACTCTATGTGGGGCTACCCTTGGTGCTGGTTTGGAGACTGCAGCTGGTGCAGAACATGGCAGCTCGTCTCCTAATTGGGATGGGCCGACGCGAGCACATTACTTCTCTCTCTGCACTGGCTGTCTATAGTCTTCCGGGTCAAAATCAAGGTGTTGCTGTTGACCTTTAAAGAGCTAAACAGCCTGGGCCCCACTTACCTGCAGGACCGCCTCACCCTCCAAATCCTGGATCGGCCCCTGCAGTTGACCAGGGGCACCCTCCTCGAGGTCCCTCAGGTTTCTCGGATGTCGAGCTTGCAGAGCGCGTTCTCTGTGGCTGCGCTGCGGCTGTGGAACTCCCTCCCGCCGGAGGTCCGCCTGACCACTGACCTCCCCTCTTTCCATAGACAATGTAAGACCTGGCTGTTCCACCATGCCTTTCATGAGGGAGATGGGGTGGGTTGGGTTAGGGTGGGTTAGGGGGTAACTTGTTTTTATTGTGGGATTTTAACTGTATTGTTGTTGTTTATTTTAATCTGTTTTCACATGTTGTTAGCCACCCCGAAATGCTTTTAGCAGGAGGGGGCGACATACAAATTTTATAATAAAAAATAAATAATTTTATAATAATATAAAGCACCAGTGCCAAAGGACTGTGGTATAGCATAGTTTGGATTGGAACGGTATGGTACAGTGTAGGAAGATACTGAACAGTACAGCATGGTTCTGTAGGCTATTAATAGAGTTTAAACTTAGACCAGACCATTATGATAATCTAGTTGAGCCTCCCAAATTCACTCAGTAACTTTTATTTAATTAATTAATGTATTTATTATCACAATTTATAATCCGCTCCCTCCTGCCTATTGGCAGTTCAGGGTGGGGAACAACACATATTAAACAAATATATAAAATACATTCATAATACATAAACATCAATTAAAACCATCAATAAATAAATATAAAATAAAACTGAACCCCGGTAAAAAACAAATACCCCTCCTCCCCTCCAAAGAACCCCCCCGAACCCCCCACTACCCGTCCCCCTCACCAAATGCCTGGCGAAACGGATTTTTACATCTGTATCAATCCTATAATTTCTTGTTGAGCTAGACTGTATCTTTTAGAAAGAAACCCAGTCCTGGTTTTAAAAACTTCAAGTGATGGAGACTTCATTGAATCCCTAAGTAGGTCATTTTCAATAATTAATGCCTATCACTGTGAAAAATGGGCACCTCATTTCCGGTCTGGATTTTTCAAGATTCAGCTTCCCCTCATTGGATCTCATTATACCGTTATTTCTGCTAGATTGAAAACCTGTCTAACATCAGAAATCTCTTCCCCTTGCAGGGCTTATAGACCATGGTAAAGCCACCTCTTAACTTTTAAACAATTGAGAGTTTTAAGTCTCTCACTAAGAGACATGAATTCTAGACCACATATCATTCCTGAAGGTCTTTTCAGAACCTGGTCTGTTTTTTCCAACATCCTTTTTGGAGAACTGAATGTTTATTTATTTATTTATTTTGTTCAATTTGTATCCTGCCCCTCCTGCGAATAGCTCGGAGGGGCTCTTCGCAGGAGTTAGAGTCTGATGTTGTATTGAACAGAATACTGTGGTGTGTTGTAAAGCAGGACCCCTGACCCTTTAAAGGAGTCTGTTTTGCGACTCAAACCCCACCCACAGGGGAGTATAAGAGAGCTGTGAGCTCCAGGAGACAGTCAGTCTGGGGCTGGGAGCTGAACAGAGCAGACCTGGACTCTGGAAGACTCCCCACTCTATGCTGGTCAAGGGTATTTTCAGAAGTGATGCTACCATGCTTAGCCACACTTTACCATGCTTAACCCCACCCCGGGGTCACAACCACCATCACTTCTGCTTCGTGGCCACCAGATGTTCACCATGCTTTGCCCTGAACTGTGGTAGCAGTTACCACCCGGTTCTGATCTCGGAAAATTGTGGGGAACAGCCGGTGCTAAGCATTACCATGGTTCAGGGAAAAGTGTGGTAAGGCACACCATCATGTCTGTTCTGGGTATCAGCTTACCTCGGGGTGGGGGGGGCGGTCATTACCCTGGATTGGGTCTAAGTATGGTAGCGTCACTTCTGAAAAAACTCCAAGGTGCTAGAGCCCAGATCAGCAGAAGAGTGAGCTGAGGCAGTGAGGCAGTCCATGTCTGTGGTGGCCCTGAAGCCAGGAAGCCAGAATAGCTGAGGTGTTGACAGGACCAGAGGTGGAACCCAAAAAGCACCGTCCGGGGTGCAAGCCGAGACATTGGGGGTTTCTTCTGTGGAAAACAGGGAGGGCACTTTTGTTATGGGACTGGGATCATGCCCAAAGGAGAAAAATAAAAGCTAGGGGTGTGCATGTCATTTTCATTATTACAATAATGATACCGAAAATTGTCATTTTCGTTATTACAATAACGAAAACAACAACCAAGAATAATGACAATGAAAACAAAAATGAAAACCGAGAATACCAAAAACAACAACTGAGAATACCAATACCAATAATGATATCGATACCAATACTGAAAACAAAACAAAAATGATAACAAAAACAATTAAAATGATAACAAGAATCGAAAACGACAATGTTGTTATTGTCATTCTTAGTGTTATGGCAGTTGGGTTTTGGAGAGGAAATGTGAAGAGGGGAGGAGGGAGCAGACATCTCGGAGTCTTAACAGGGTTGAACTCTTGAACTGTGCCTGTGCTGGGAGGGGCGAGCAGCTCAGCAGTATTTGATGGATGTATCGCTGGCCAATGAGCAGCGCAAGCAGGCCCCAACAGTCATGGCACTCTGTGATTGCTCAATGCCTGCTGCCTCCCACAACCAATCAGGGGGACTCTGGGGGAGGGCATTGCAACCCTTTATAATTGGAGGGCCAGGTTTTTTCTCTCCATTCTGTGAGAGCTCTGCTTGTCAGGTTGCGTTTACAGAACTGTGGTGCTTGCACACAAGAAAATCCTCCTTAGTGCTCATTGTATTGCCAACAATACCTTTCCTTCCTCATACCCTACATTTTACCTTCTCCCTTTCCTTGCCCTTCTCCCCCCTGTACATTATATATAGATAGGTAGTATAGATTAGATATAGATATATATTATAGACATATAGATTAGATTAGAATAGTTATATAGATAATTGATTAGATAATAGTTTTCCTTTTCCCTTCTCGTCCCGGGAGTAACGGTACCGATATCGATAACAATATCAATAACCATAATGAATATTGATACCAATACTGATAACAAAAATGATAACAAAAACAATAAAGACATTGTCGTTAATAACAATAACGAAAACAACATTTTTTAATAACAAAAATGAAAATGACATGGGGGCCTGGTGCACACCCCTAATAAAAGCCTTTACTTGAACACAAACACTGCATCGTGACTTAGGTGTCATCTCAACCTACCTCCTGTGAAAAAATTACCCGCTAACCAAATGGGCATCACAGCTAGAACTAGTTGTAGTACCAAATTATATTGTACATACAGAGTGGGATGATGCAGTGTGGTAGGCCACTGAATAGTAATTGCAAAAGATTAGTATTCAGAGTCAGTGTAGCCTAATGAATAAAGTGTTGGAGTTGACCTTCTGAGATCAGGGTTCAAGTCCTGTTTTAGCCATGAAACTGCTGGGTGGCCTTGGGCAAGTTACTGCCTGTCAGAGTGAGTTCCTCATCTGTAAAATAGGATTAATAATGACCTATCTCACAGGGGTATTTTGAGGGTGAACTAGATAAAAGGTGAAAACAAACAAGCACCTTAATAGTGCTTTAACATTTCCTGTGCATGCGGCAGGGCTGCACAGGGCGCTAATACAGCCCCGCAATACGCATAAGAAATGTTAAAGCGGTGATAAAGTGGGTTTAAGTGCATGTCTGTTTTCACCCAAAGACTTTAAATCACTTGTATCACTGAAAGTGCTCTAGAAGTTATTCATATAAAGATATATAAACATATCAGGAAAGACATGGATAATTTATTTATTAATTATTAATTATTATTAATTTATTAATTATTATTATTATTATTATTTTAAATGGCCCATTGGAGATTAAAGATCATGGTTGCTCTAAGACAAAGGATGAAAACAGACATGACGCTAACTCCACTTTAACACCGCTTTAACATTTCTTATGCATGTTGTATGGCTGCACAGGGCACCAATACAGTCCTGCAAATGTTAAAGCGGGGTAAAAGTGGCGTTAGCATCATGTCTGTTTTCACCCAGACTCTGGACCTGTATGTCCATTCCTTAATGATGGAGGCAGTCATGAGGCTATCTCAGGCCAAACCTTGTTGTCTCTCTTTGTGCTCAAATCTTAAGTAGTAGTGAGTGGTAAGTTTATGGTAATTTCAATTAAATAGCCTGAAGGGTAGTGAGCAGTAGGGGTGGGAATATTGGTATCGGATTAATCCAAAACACCTGATAATCAGGTATATCGGATTAATCCGATCATCACCGGTATCAGCATATCGGTTTTTTAACGTTGGCCACTTTACTTGTTTTTTACATCACAGCCACTGAAATAAATGGCTGCAATGTAAAAAAAAAACGGTAAACCAGCCAATGTTAAATAACCGGTATGCCGATACCAGTAAATCCGATATCAGGGAGATCCGATACTGATAAATCCAGTATCTGGTATTCTCCCCGGTGTCCCACCCCTAGTGAGCAGTAATAACCCAAGCGGAAGGACGGGCCTAAGAAGGTGGGGCCTGGGGTATGAGGTTGGAGGTGGGGCTGGAAGCTTTGCTAGAGTCTCCACAGTAGAGGTGTGGCCAGGGCCTCCAGGATGGTGCAGAGGGGGTAGGATGTGGGAATAGGTGCTGCCCTCCAGAGCTGCAGCAGCTCTGGTAGCCTCAGGCCACTCTAGCAGTTGGTCACTTCCTGCCAACACTTACCGTCTCACCTCCTCTCCTGTCCCTGTAGTCAGTGAGGAGGGCCAAATAGCATCATGAGCCCCAGGCACTGAGAGTCACTCTCAGGAGCTGGAGCATTGTCCCACCCCCATGGAGGAGACGTGCTGCCTTTTTACCACTGCTAAGGTTCCTGCTAGTAGAGGTAAAGTTCCTGCCCCACCACAGGTCCAAGGAGCCTCTGAGCAAGGCCCCAACAGGAGCCTTAAGTGATGGCACTCTGAAAGGACTCTGTGAAGGTGGACGGGGGGGGGGGAGGGGGATGCTGCTCTTGCTCCTGACGGTCTGTCTCAGCCTCTTGGGACAAGCTCTTCTGTGAGGCCATCTCCACCATGGGGCATCAGGAAGTACCCACCTGGGTGCCTCGGGAGCAACAGCAGAACTCAGCTCTCTCCTGAAATTTTCTAGGCCAGAGCTTCCTGCGGGTCCTCCCACCACAACCGGGCCCAGGGTAACTGCAATACCTGCCCCACATTAAGGCCAGGCCTGCCCAAGTGGTTAGATAACAATCCGCCCGATCCATCCTGCACACGTGTGCATGCACACAGTATCCACGGGGCTCTATTTGCCCGCAGTAGGAATCCACGTGAGATGTGTGCAGCTCCGCGTGCGGACAGTTCCGTGGAGTTTGGGATCAGGCTCACCAACTTTTTTAACGTGTGAATGATTTTGTGTTAGCCCAACCCCAACTTCCAACATCCCAATGTCCCTCATGGCTCAATTCCTGCTCCCCTGTGCTCATTTCTCCACAGCCACCTCCTGCACTGACCAGGGAATCAGAATTTGATTTGATTCATGGAAAAGCCTAGACCACTCACTCCATGGTAGTGATGTGAGAATGGGAAGGTTACGTTTTCCTGAAGTCAGTGGTCCAGCATCACCGGTGAACACTAGAGGACTGGGGCTAGACACCTTGAGCTATCACACCCAGAGGGGTCTAGCCACATAGTACAGCATGCCTTGGCGCTCTTTTCCAAAGTGGTTCTAACTCTTTAAAATGTGCTTTGTGGCCATTTCCTCAAAAATAAAAGAGGAAAATCAATTCAATCAAGAACCGGTTAATCCGAATGGTTGCTGCCATGAAAGCTTCATGCCAAGTCGTAGGACTGATTGTGAGCCTGAGGGCAAGGCCGGACACTTAGCTTTTGCCTAGGCAATGAAATGAGGAGCTTGTTGTGCTTCCTGATTGGCTTTTGTTTTGGTTTGGAAAGTTGGGTTTTTAATTAGAGAGAAGTGGAAATGCGTGCTCCCCATGGAACTCCAACCCTCCTTTTTAGCAACCTTTTTCAAATGGAGACACCGCTGCTACAAAACTCAATTACACAATCACGGCCAAATGAAAAAGAGTTGGGATGTTTTTATTCTCCTTCTTCTTCCTTAGGTTGAATAAAACCTTGGAGAAGATCAATAGTTCCTTTGGTTTTACGTTTCTCTTCCTTAAGGGCGGCCGGCTTATTGCATTTCCATTGATCAGAGTACAGGGTGATTCGGCAGAGATAAACCATCTTTTTTTAAAAAAACAAAACAACCTCTCATCCATTTGAAGTCAAATGAATTTTAAATGAGGTCGGGGTTACTCTTGATTCTCATTATAATATCACAAGTGCCAAAAAATAAAAAAACTTCCTTATCCCCGACTTAAAAAGCCATTATACAATGGGGGATTCTAAAATTTTGACCCAAGGCAGGCAACGTTCCTTATTGCCAGTATTCTGTGTTTGTTTTAATCCATCCCACTCCCTATTTAACTTGGAGCCATGGAGTCGCCAATATCGTGCATTTTCGGTAAACAAATTCCCATCTGTTTGGGGAAGCTTTTTGATGTAATTTTGCAGTCCCTTGTTCTCTCTCAAGCTTTTTTGTAAATGTCTGACAAGAGCATACACAGGGTGCCAGGGGAGGATAACTGAGCACTCCCCCCACACACCCATACTGGGACTTTATCTTCCTCCATCCCCACAGAGTACCACAACAGGTTGAGTCAAGACAAAGCAAATTTCCTGCCCCACTCTGACATGGCCCTATCCTTCAGAGCATCAGACTTATGACATCACAGTGATCTACAGGGGGGTGGAGTCATACCAAAAATGGGGTGGGGGGAGAACCTCTTTTTCCTACCCTGTTTTATGTTGCCTAGGGAGGCCGTAGGCTGTACATCACTGGAGGTTTTCAAAAAGAGTCTGGACAGCCATCTGTTGGGGATGTTTTAGCTGTAGTCATCCTCCATCCGGGCTGTAGGCTGGACTAGATGACCCTTAATGTACCTTCCAACTCTGACATTCTATTATTCTATGTGACCCAGTCCTTCCCCCCTTCTGATAAAAACTCTCCTGGCACCCCTCGTACACATGCTATGTTCCTGATCTCAGTTAGAAGAACAAGGATTGCTCCATTGTTTACACACAGAGAGGGATGTTTGCTAGCAGATAAAAACAAAAACTGGGCGTCAGGAACTCAGGGCAGGAATCAGAGTGCAAGGTTCACCAATGTAGCCAAGAAGACCAGGGTTGGTTGCTCCATGGGTGAAAGTGAGTGGAGTTGGGTGTGCACCCATCTGCTCCCTTCCCCCACACATGGCCCTCTGCAGTGGCACTCCAGCCGCTGTTCATGGACCGCCTCCCCCCCACCAGTGGTCCATTTAAAAATGGCCTATGATGGCTATTGGTCAGGACCGTAGGTAGGTGGGAATGGACCGTGGTGCAGAACATAAACCACTCCAGGGTGCATTTGAGGGCAAATCGACTGAAGCTGAATCCTAACAAGATGGAGGTGATGCTGGTGGGTAAGGCGGCGGGGGTGACGCCCCCCCATCATTGATGGGGTCTGTCCTCCACTGGATCCCCAGGTGCAGAGACTGGGGCTGCTCCTTGTTTCACAGCTCTCCCTGGATGTCCGGGTGGAGGCTGTGGCAAGGAGTACCTTTCGCCAACTGCATCTGGTGCATCGGCTTCGACTGTAATTCTCGGACTCTGACCTGGCCACTGTCATCCATGATTTTATCACCTCTAGGTTATACTACTGTAACGCGCTCTATGTGGGGCTACCGATGGTGACGGTTTGGAGACTGCAGCTGGTGCAGAACGTGGCGGCTCATCTCCTGGTGGGACTGGGTCGCCGGGAACATATCACACCAGTCCTTCATTCATTGCACTGGCTGCCTATAGCCTTCTTGGTCCGATTCAAGGTGTTGGTGCTTGCCTTTAAAGCCCTTAACAGCCTTGGCCTGACCTATCTGCGGGATCGCCTCACCCCTCGGGTCCTGGATTGGCCCCTGCAGTCATCGGGGGGTGCTCTCCTCGATGTCCCCCGAGAAACTCTATGGGGAGGGCCTTCTCGGTGGCTGCTCCACGGCTGTGGAACTCCGTGACTCCGTGGCTCATTTGCCCCCAGTTGTAAAACTTGACTGTTCCGCCTGGCCTTTGGTGGGGAGGATGTGTAGGGTGGGCAGGGAGGGAGTGAGTTAGGGTGGGTGATCTGGGATATTTATAACGCTCCCTTTTATATATTGTTTTAGCTGAGAATGTTATTTTATTTTGTTTTTATTGTAAGCTGCCCAGAGCTGCCTGTGGCAGGATGGGCAGAATAACATTTTAAAAAATTATATATATATATATATATATAAATAAAAATATGCATTCTACATGCAGGGGCCTGGGTCCAGCTGCACCTGCTGCATCTATTATAGCTACACCACTGGAACCAAAAATCAGGAGTCAGGAAACCAAGTTCCAAATCAGAATCCAGTCAGTCAGAGCTGAGTCAGGATTCAGAGCTGGATACTCAGGCAGACAAGACAGGAAAGGGCCGGGAACAAGGCCAGAGCAGTGCTGAGACAGGACAGAAGTGAGGAAATTGTTCAGTTGGGTGCGACTTCTCTTCAGCCAATCAGAGGCTTCAGGAGGTACAATGCATGGAAGAAGGGGTTGAGTGGGGGCACAGAACTGGCTGCAGCTACAGAAAAGTGGGCTTCATTCCCACCAGTTCTGTAGCCATCTCTGGAGAGTAAGAATGGCTAAAAGATTATTTAAATGTATTATGTGCTGGCCATGGCTACCTCCATGGTTGAACTGGACTAGAGTTGAACTGAGCAGTAAATTTATTATCTGTGGTTAATATCCACCATTCTGGAAGTGTGACAGTTATCTAGCCATTAAACTATTACCGCAATAACCGCATAACCAGATAATACCACAACAATAAACCAGTTCACTGTATTATTGTTACTATATTAGCTTGTTACCACATAACCTATAAATCAGTAGCCAGACTGAGACTCATTGGACAATATAGCCTTAGTTGTGATTTATTTCCAGAATGCAAAGCAACAGCTTCAATTTTTATTGGCCCAGTCTCAACTTGGAGAGTGCATCTTGGGTACTAATTGGAGTGATGCAGCTAAATCTTTGGCTTGTCTCGTCAACATGATATTTCAAAGAACCCACATCAAGAGAACAAACAAACAGAAAGGCGCCGCGACAAACAACTTCTAAACAGAAGGGGGAAATAGCCTATTAATATCAATTATTGAAGGTAACGGTTTATGTTATCTTATGTAGCTCCAACATAAATGCCAGCGTAAGAAATGATATTTCATTTCCTTGCTATCAAATCAGGTACATAGTGTACAGGGGAGAAATGACTGGAACTACTTTAAAGCTGCCTTAACCAGAGAAACTGCAAAAATATTTATATTCTTATGATGGAAGGAAGAAATGTGCCCCCCGGGTATATTTAAGTATCCTCCATCTTTGGGATAAATGGTAATGCTAAACAAAAAAATGGAAAGATGACCTTAGAATAATAACCTCACGATCCAACTGGGACTCTGCTTTCCAACATACAAAAATCATCTGCAATATGTTCAGAGCAGAAATTTCTAGACTCCTTTATAGCTCATTGGCTTCCTTATGGGCCACGAGAAAACGGCATGCAATTCCCTCTCCCATGACAACCCCTCACATGCAAAATTGCCTGGGTGTTTCTTCCTCAGTGACTGTGGTTCTGCTCAGATGTGCACTGAGAACTGAGGAGGGAGGGACAGAAATGTAAGAAAAGAGGAGAAGGGGTGGGGGGTGGGGGTGGAGAAACGTTTCTGGTATTTTAGAGAATTATTGGAGAAAATTCAGTTCTAATAACCCAACATTATCTGTTAACACCCCCAGAATTTTCAGAGGGTAAATAGATGGACCAAGTGGAAATACATTTATTTTATTTTATTATTTATTTATTTATTTGAACCTTTAATTCAGGATGAGGGAAACCTTCAGTCTCTGGCCCACAGCTGTTTTTTATTTGGCCCTTTCACATTCCTGGATTTGACCTGTGAACACAATCCCTACTGAGTGAAAGAGTTTAATGCAAGGGAGCAGAGATGAGGGTATGCACTCAAGGATAGGGGGTAGAGTCATGGCATGGATTCATGATCTGGACTTTTGTTGTTACCCTAAACACACCCCTTAAGAATTCCCATAGTCAACACCTTGGCAGTCCAAAGAACTTGTAGTACTTTTCAAAGTGTCCCATGGAAGTGAAAAGATTTCTCAACTCTGCCTGAATGCTATAATTCTAGGTCATTGATCCCTAACTTTGGACATGCCTGGTTATCTAAATGAAGCAGGGTTGGTCCAAGGACAATAGAGATGCCATATAAGGTATGAAAGGTGTATTCCTTGGGTAATGATATCAACTCTGCTAAACCTCACTATAATGATAGTATTGAATCAGGTCTGTACACTCTTTCTTCCTCTTTATGACACATAAATGAGCCACTGTCCATATGCAGCTGGATTCAGATTTGGAAGCCTGGGAGGAATCCCCCAGCATAGACACAGGGGAAGAGAGCTGTTATCTGTCTTCCAAGGAATTTGGTGAACACCCTGGCATAGGGGATATTTTGTGGAACATATCAGAGGTGGGTCGGTCTGGAAGAGTATGTCAGGGTAGGACATGGGTGGAGAGGTGAAGATTCAAATCAGCAAAGCCATCTACAAGTTTCTATAGCTCAGGGGTGACCAGACATTTGGTACATGTGGTCCACTTGATCCAGGAGTCCACTCTAGTGTCATGCTGCGCGCCCTGAGGCCGGCACGTCCTGACCCCCTACCCCAGCCTCACGTCAGGGGGACGGGAGCCAGGGGAGGCCTTCCTGAATGCCTCACGCACCATGATGGAGGCGGGGGCATGGAGAATGCCGGGCTCACTCGGATCCGGTTCCCAGAGAGCCCCACCCTGGCGCAGCACGCGCATAGCGGAGCATCATGCAACACAGGGGGGCGGGGCTTGTAACAACACGTAGTTCCAAGTGCAGCAGAGGGCTAAAAGCAGCCAGCGGGGCAGCAGATCCCCACCAGTAATCCTTGTGAGAAACTGGCCCCTTGATCTTGCCTTGCCTTCTTTTCTGACCCGGTTGCTCTGGGTGCTCTTGTGAACCATTTTCCTTGCTTCCCTCCTTCGCATCCTTGGTTCCCAAACGAGTGGTGTGAGAAAGAACGCATGAATCTGGTGAGTGCCCCATTTGTCCTTTCCTTGTCAGCTGAGAGTGTGTGCTTTGTTAACTAAGTGCCCGGTTGCTTCCCCCTCTCTGCCGCACGTCTCCTTCCCCCCATCCCTCCGAGGCTCTCTACCCGTAGAGTGTGAATCCAGGCCGGCCCCTTCCCCACCTCCCGGAACCCTCCTCCCCCGCCCCTCACACCCCTGGTTCTCTGCCCCCTCTTCCCCTCCCACGTTGTTCCACCCTGTGCCTCCACATGGCCCTGGGCCCCCGAGTGTGGAACCCCCATGTGTACGATCTTCTGTGTGTACGATTCCCCATCCCGATACTCCTTGTATTTGGCCTACGGCTTCTCTCTTCCCCTGTGATGACTTGGGTTGCCCCTTATTTAAAGGGGAAAGCCCACACGAGGACCTGAGGGGATTACTGGTACTCCGTAAGGGCCCTCGGAGAGTTAGCGTGGCCTACCCATACCCTTCCCCCCTATTCCTACCTCTGCCCCATGACAGAATTACCGGCAACCATCCGTCCCCTCCTCCCTTTATTCCCTTTTCCTTTCCCCCCTGCCAGGGGATCATGGAGGGTACCCCACAGATCCAGGAACTGCTCAGGGCAGTACAGGCCCTGACCCTAGCGGTGCAAGACTTAAAGGAGGAAAACCAGGAGCTCCGGTGGCATAATTTAGCCCTGCAGGACTCCCTGGCTGGGACCCCGATGGAGGAGGGGGGTCGGGCCGGGGCTGCATCTCCTCCTCACCCTTCACCTCCTTCTGCTCCTATGGAGCCTTTGCCTCCTTCTCCTTGGGGCCCAACTCCCCGGGAACCCAAAGTCCCAATCCCCGACAAGTTTTATGGGGACCGACGGGGTTGCCAGGGGTTTTTGACTCTGTACCAACTTACATTTCAAACACAGCCCTGAACCTATGAGATCGATCAGGCCAAAATAGCCTTCACTGTAGGGTTAATAGGGGGAGTTGCCTTAGATTGGGCCACCCCTCTATTAGTGGTTAATTTATTTATTTATTTATTTATTTATTAATGACCCGGTGCTCTGCGATTACCAGGAGTTTCTAAAACAATTCTGATTTCTTTTCGATTATCCCCATCGAATACGTGATGCAGAGCACGCTACTTTACACCTCCGCCAAGGAAAGGCACCCCTCTTGGACTATATTACTCAGTTCTGAAAGTTAGCATTTGATCTAGGGTGGGGAGCTTCAGTCCTGTGAACTCTGTTTCGGCAAAGGCTTAATGACGATATTAAGGATCTTGTGGCCGGGACAGCCGTAACACCAACCACCCTCCAAGAGATGGTCACCTTGGCCCTTCACGTTGATGAATATCTTATGGAGAGACAACGGGACAAGCAGCGGGACCAAGGTAGGGGATATGGGGTGGGGCCTTTTAAGTCCCTGGGGACACCCTCAGGATCCCTGAGCCTGGCAGCGTCGCTCCAGAACCCATGAAAATTGGGTTAGTACGAGGGCTGCTCAGTGCGGCTGAGCGAGAGCATCAGAGACAATTCCTTTTATGTTTTTATTCTGCAGCATGGTCCCATTTCTCTCAAGAGTGCCCTTCAAAACCCAGTGCACGTTCGATGCCAGGAAACGTCAAGAACCGAGAGAAGCTGGGGGCCTCTCGGAAAGTCACCTCAACCCCAGACAGGAAGGACCTGCTACCCCGGCCCTGAGGAGCCAACTTTATGTCCTAATGATGTTACAGATCTCCCCCACCAAGTCCATTGTGGTGCAGGCTCTGATAGACTCAGGGGCCGCAGGTAACTATATGGACAACCATTTCGCTCGGATCCACACTCTCCCCTTCCAAGGGCGAGCAGTGGTGGAATTGGTCCAAACGATTGATGGCTCCCCCTTGACGTCCGGACCCATCCAGGAATGTACGCTTCCGCTCCAGTGCACCCGTGGGACACATGTAGAGACTCTATGCTTCGACATTATCTTCTCCCCCTTATTCCCACTCGTCCTTGGCTTTCCATGGTTGCGACAACACAACCCCAAGATCGATTGATCCATGCGCAAGGTACAGTTCCTTTCCAAACATTGTAAACGGCAATGCACCCGATCTCCCCCGTTGCCACCCACACACACACACACACACACACACACACACACACACACACACTACTATAATACATTTGGTAACATCTGAAGGGGCCATCCCTTCTCCTTACCAGGACCTGGCGGAGGTGTTCAGTAAAAAGGATGCGGAGGACCTCCCTCCACATCGATCATATGCTTGCCCCATCGATCTGATACCAGGAGAGGAACCGCCCTATGGGCGAATGTATAACCTTTCCCCAGGAGAAACTAAAGTCCTCCGGGACTACATCAATGACAACCTGACATGGGGATTTATCCATCACTCAACCTCCCCTGTGGGAGCACCCTTATTTTTCATCCCCCCAAAAGAGGGTGACCTTAGACCCTTTATAGACTATCAGGGTTTAAAAAAGATTACAATAAAGAATAGATATCCTCTCCCACTGATATCTGAATTATTGGGGAAGCTACAGGGGGCCAAGATATTCACAAAGCTAGACCTAAGGGGGGCCTACAACCTGGTATGCATCCGCAAGGGGGATGAGTGGAAAACTGCTTTTCGAACCAGATTTGGCCACTTCAAATATAGAGTCATGCCCTGTGGGTTAGTTAATGTCCCTGCCACATTCCAACATTTTATAAATAACATTTTAAGAGACATGTTAGACCTTTTTGTAGTGGTCTATCTCAATGAGATTTTGATTTTTTCCACGTCCTTACCAGCGCACATACAACATGTCAGGTTGGTGCTGCAGCACCTGTTACAAGACAAATTGTATTGTAAAAGAGAAAAGTGCGATTTCCACAAAACAATAGTCCATTTTCTAGGATTTATTATCTCTCCCAAGGGGATTCAGATGGATCCGAACAAGGTGGAAGCCATTCAGTGTTAGCCAGCACCCACCTCCGTAAAAGCTTTAAAACGCTTTCTTGGGAGTACGAATTATTACCGGCAGTACATTCCATACTACACTGATCGTACTGTCCCGCTAACCATGCTACTGAAAAAAGGAGCTCCATTTACATGGGGAGAACCCCAGCACCAGGCCTTCACCTTCCTGAAACGAGCTTTAATGACCCCCACCCACCCACTCCTTCAGCACCCTGATGTAGAGAAGCCATTCATTGTGGAAGCAGATGCCTCCAGCATGGCCCTAGGAGTGGTGCTAACCCAGAACCATGGTAAAGACAAAACCTTGTGCTTTTTATTCAAGACAGCTCACAGCTTCAGAGAGGAACTACACCTTACTGGATAAAGAATTCCTCGCTATGAAAGCCACCTTTGAGGCCTGGAGACATTTCCTGAAAGGGGGTCCGCACCCTGTACTCATTCTCAGGGATCATAACAACCTCATCTTCCTCCAAACAGCTCTGATCAACAGCGCTCGACACGCCAGGTGGGCCCTTTTTTTCTCCCACTTCCATTTTTTGATACAATATCGTCCAGGCTCTCAGAATACCCTTTCAGATGTGCTGTCCCACTGCCAGACCCCTAAGGAACTAGCTCCAGAAGTTGCGGGACCCTTACTCCCCTCCAAGGTTTTGCAGCCACATTCCCAACTATACACGACTTACAGACAGTAAGTAAAAAGGAAAAGGCCCTCCCCACATACCACATCCAGGGGAGGTATGCATTATTACAAAACAAAGGTGGTAATCCCTCTCAAGTACTGAGCTGACGTCTTGTGGGCTCACCACAACTGGGGCACCCGGGCCAACAACAAACTTTGTCCCTCATTTTTGAGCCTTTTGGTGGCCGGGAATACGCCAAGATGTAAGACGTTATATGCAAGGGTGTCCCACCTGTGCTTGGACTAAAACCCTACGCCAAGCCCCCGCTGGGTTACTCCAACTGGTAAAGGGTCCTAGGGGACCTTGGCAAAAGATAGCCATGGACTTTATTCTCAGTCTACCCCCTTCTGAGGGAAAGGATACTATCCTTGTCGTAATTGACTTTTTTACTAAGCTGGCACACTTCATCCCCTGTAAAGACCTCCCTTCAGCCCCAACAACAGTCGCGTTAGTACTACGAGAAATCGTTCAACTCCATGGGGTACCTAGGGAGATTGTGTCAGTTCGCATCCCGCTTTTGGTGCAGCTTCTTTACCATGCTCAAGGTCAAACTGAGACCCACCACAGCCTACCACCCCCAGGCGAATGGCCAAGTCGAAAGAGTTAACCAACACATTGAACAATACCTGCAATGCTTTTGCAACTACCTCCAAGACGACTGGGTCAAACAATTACCTTTAGCAGAATTCACGTACAACAACGGACCAAACGCCTCTCTTGGTAACTCACCTTTCTATATCTCTTATGGGTTTCATCCTCCCCTCTGCTTTCCTGAGATACCTACAAGTAACGTGCCNTCCTCCCCTCTGCTTTCCTGAGATACCTACAAGTAACGTGCCGGCAGCCGGGGCCTTGGTAGACGTGATTAAAATCACACAACAGCTCGCACTACGATATTTGAGGAAAGTTCGCCTATGATACAAGGCCACAGCCGACAGACATCGCCATCCGGGCTCCTTTCTACAGGTCGGAGACCTCGTTGGGGCACGCAAGAAGAATTACCCATCCATCAGGCCCTCGGCAAAACTCGATGACGCCTATATGGGACCTTTACCCATCAAGGAGAAGTTAAATGACGTGACGTATCTAATTTCCCTCCTGACCCACCTCCAGATCCACCCGGCATTTCACATCTCCTTGCTTAAGCCCGCGCATCCTCCGGTGTTCCCCTCCACAGATCTTCCTCCTCCCCTCTTGCTCCCGGAGTACGAGGTTCGGGCAATCCTGGAGTTGCATATCTGAGGCAACAAACTGTTCTACCTTGTGGACTGGAAAGGGTATGGGGTGGCCGAGGACTAATGGGAGCTGGCAATGAACGTTCATGCTCCCCGCCTCATTCTATCCTTTCACTGGCGTCACCCCTCCAAGCCTGGCCTCCACACCCGGGTCAGGGGGGCGGGGTCTTGGATGGGGGGGGTGCTGTTACACCGTGTGCCCTGAGGACGGCACGGCCTGACCCCTACTCCAGCCTCACCTCGTGGGGATGGGAGCCAGGGGTGGCCTGCCTGAACGCCTCACGCACCACGATGGAGGCGGGGGCATGGAGAATGCCGGGTTTACCCGGACCCGGTTCCCAGAGGGCCCCGCCCCAGCGCAGCACGCATATAGCGGAGCGTCACGCAGCGCAGGGGGTCAGGGCTTGTAACAACATGTAGGCCCAAGTGCAGCAGAGGGATAAAAGCAGCTGGCGGGGCAGCAACTCCGCACCAGTAATCCTTGTGAGAAACTGGCCCCTTGAGCTTGCCTTGCCTTCTTTTCTGACCCGGTTGCTCTGGGCGCTCTTGTGAACCATTTTCCTTCCTTCTCTCCTTTGCATCTTTGGTTCCCGAACGAGTGGTGTGAGAAAGAACGCGTGAATCTGGTGAGTGTGCCCTTTCCCTGTTTGTCCTTTCCTTGTCAGCTGAGAGTGTGTGCCTTGTTATCTAAGTGCCCTGTTGCTTCCCCCTCCCTGCCGCACGTCTCCTTCCCCCCATCCCTCCGAGGCTCTCTACCCCTAGAGTGTGAATCCAGGCCGGCCCCTTCCCCGCCTCCCGGAACCCTCCTTCCCCCCCTTGCACCNATTACCGGCAGTACATTCCATACTACACTGATCGTACTGTCCCGCTAACCATGCTACTGAAAAAAGGAGCTCCATTTACATGGGGAGAACCCCAGCACCAGGCCTTCACCTTCCTGAAACGAGCTTTAATGACCCCCACCCACCCACTCCTTCAGCACCCTGATGTAGAGAAGCCATTCATTGTGGAAGCAGATGCCTCCAGCATGGCCCTAGGAGTGGTGCTAACCCAGAACCATGGTAAAGACAAAACCTTGTGCTTTTTATTCAAGACAGCTCACAGCTTCAGAGAGGAACTACACCTTACTGGATAAAGAATTCCTCGCTATGAAAGCCACCTTTGAGGCCTGGAGACATTTCCTGAAAGGGGGTCCGCACCCTGTACTCATTCTCAGGGATCATAACAACCTCATCTTCCTCCAAACAGCTCGGATCAACAGCGCTCGACACGCCAGGTGGGCCCTTTTTTTCTCCCACTTCCATTTTTTGATACAATATCGTCCAGGCTCTCAGAATACCCTTTCAGATGTGCTGTCCCACTGCCAGACCCCTAAGGAACTAGCTCCAGAAGTTGCGGGACCCTTACTCCCCTCCAAGGTTTTGCAGCCACATTCCCAACTATACACGACTTACAGACAGTAAGTAAAAAGGAAAAGGCCCTCCCCACATACCACATCCAGGGGAGGTATGCATTATTACAAAACAAAGGTGGTAATCCCTCTCAAGTACTGAGCTGACGTCTTGTGGGCTCACCACAACTGGGGCACCCGGGCCAACAACAAACTTTGTCCCTCATTTTTGAGCCTTTTGGTGGCCGGGAATACGCCAAGATGTAAGACGTTATATGCAAGGGTGTCCCACCTGTGCTCGGACTAAAACCCTACGCCAAGCCCCCGCTGGGTTACTCCAACTGGTAAAGGGTCCTAGGGGACCTTGGCAAAAGATAGCCATGGACTTTATTCTCAGTCTACCCCCTTCTGAGGGAAAGGATACTATCCTTGTCGTAATTGACTTTTTTACTAAGCTGGCACACTTCATCCCCTGTAAAGACCTCCCTTCAGCCCCAACAACAGTCGCGTTAGTACTACGAGAAATCGTTCAACTCCATGGGGTACCTAGGGAGATTGTGTCAGTTCGCATCCCGCTTTTGGCGCAGCTTCTTTACCATGCTCAAGGTCAAACTGAGACCCACCACAGCCTACCACCCCCAGGCGAATGGCCAAGTCGAAAGAGTTAACCAACACATTGAACAATACCTGCAATGCTTTTGCAACTACCTCCAAGACGACTGGGTCAAACAATTACCTTTAGCAGAATTCACGTACAACAACGGACCAAACGCCTCTCTTGGTAACTCACCTTTCTATATCTCTTATGGGTTTCATCCTCCCCTCTGCTTTCCTGAGATACCTACAAGTAACGTGCCGGCAGCCGGGGCCTTGGTAGACGTGATTAAAATCACACAACAGCTCGCACTACGATATTTGAGGAAAGTTCGCCTATGATACAAGGCCACAGCCGACAGACATCGCCATCCGGGCTCCTTTCTACAGGTCGGAGACCTCGTTGGGGCACGCAAGAAGAATTACCCATCCATCAGGCCCTCGGCAAAACTCGATGACGCCTATATGGGACCTTTACCCATCAAGGAGAAGTTAAATGACGTGACGTATCTAATTTCCCTCCTGACCCACCTCCAGATCCACCCGGCATTTCACATCTCCTTGCTTAAGCCCGCGCATCCTCCGGTGTTCCCCTCCACAGATCTTCCTCCTCCCCTCTTGCTCCCGGAGTACGAGGTTCGGGCAATCCTGGAGTTGCATATCTGAGGCAACAAACTGTTCTACCTTGTGGACTGGAAAGGGTATGGGGTGGCCGAGGACTAATGGGAGCTGGCAATGAACGTTCATGCTCCCCGCCTCATTCTATCCTTTCACTGGCGTCACCCCTCCAAGCCTGGCCTCCACACCCGGGTCAGGGGGGCGGGGTCTTGGATGGGGGGGGTGCTGTTACACCGTGTGCCCTGAGGACGGCACGGCCTGACCCCTACTCCAGCCTCACCTCGTGGGGATGGGAGCCAGGGGTGGCCTGCCTGAACGCCTCACGCACCACGATGGAGGCGGGGGCATGGAGAATGCCGGGTTTACCCGGACCCGGTTCCCAGAGGGCCCCGCCCCAGCGCAGCACGCATATAGCGGAGCGTCACGCAGCGCAGGGGGTCAGGGCTTGTAACAACATGTAGGCCCAAGTGCAGCAGAGGGATAAAAGCAGCTGGCGGGGCAGCAACTCCGCACCAGTAATCCTTGTGAGAAACTGGCCCCTTGAGCTTGCCTTGCCTTCTTTTCTGACCCGGTTGCTCTGGGCGCTCTTGTGAACCATTTTCCTTCCTTCTCTCCTTTGCATCTTTGGTTCCCGAATGAGTGGTGTGAGAAAGAACGCGTGAATCTGGTGAGTGTGCCCTTTCCCTGTTTGTCCTTTCCTTGTCAGCTGAGAGTGTGTGCCTTGTTATCTAAGTGCCCTGTTGCTTCCCCCTCCCTGCCGCACGTCTCCTTCCCCCCATCCCTCCGAGGCTCTCTACCCCTAGAGTGTGAATCCAGGCCGGCCCCTTCCCCGCCTCCCGGAACCCTCCTTCCCCCCCTTGCACCTCTGGTTCCCTGCCCCCTCTTCCCTTCCCATGTTGTTCCACCCCGTGCCTGCACGTGGCCCTGGGCCCCCGAGTGTGGAACCCCCGTGTGTACAATTCCCCATCCCGATACTCCTTGTATTTGGCCTACGGCTTCTCTCTTCCCCTGTGATGACTCGGGTTGCCCCTTATTTAAAGGGGAAAGCGCACACGAGAACCTGAGGGGATTACTGGTACTCCATAAGGGCCCTCGGAGAGTTAACGTGGCCTACCCATACTCTTCCCCCCTATTCCTACCCCTGCCCCGTGACATCTAGGTGATCTACCATGACACCTCCTGCTGTCTCTTAGCTCTACAGTACCTCAGCAATCCACTGCGGACAGGAGGACTCTCAGTTTGTCTCAGGACTGGAGAGGAATATGGACATCAAAGAGCCTTCCCTACTGCACTGCAGGATATCTCCCAGCCCTTCTCCTCCCAGGAGATACTCCCTGGGGTGCCAGTCCCACTCTCCTACTCAGAGGCAATTTCTGAGGGGCTGTTCCCTCACCCTACATCTAGTGGAGACCAGCTCATGATCCACCAGTAAATCATCACAATCTACCTCTTGGCCACTAGGCCTTAAATGAGCAATTGCAGCGAATGCCATTTCTGTTGGAAACAGCTCATTTGCCATCATTCACACAACGATGAAACTTACTGGCTTTATCGCTATATTTCACTATCTTTTGCTAGTTGAATGGAACATGAACTGAGTTGCTTCCTACTATGCTTAGTAGCTTATGCTTTCTATACTGGCTAAGCTACATGAAAGTGCTGGAAATTGATGTAAAATTGCCAGATATGGATGCGAAAGGACAGTCCCCCAAAGTCCTGAAAAATCATGGACAGTCCTGAAGAGTCTTGAAAATCCCAGATAGTCCCGGAAAGTCCTGGAAAGTGCCAGAAATGATGGAAATGGCAGGAAATTGCCAGTGTTGATCTTGCGATGGTGGAAGCAAGAAATCACTGACCATTGGGGAAATACTGAAAAACAGTCGCAAGGGTTCCCGAATGGCAGGTATTTCCTGATGGGAAGGGAAGACATGTTCTCATCTCAGTACTATTTACCACCCCTGCGATAGCTGAAATAGACCCTGGGAGTTATCTAAAGGAGGGGTGACAAAGCAGCCAAGAACCACCTGGGTAGAAAGTTCCATGTTCTGTCCCCTTGCACAGCATGCTTGGAGATGAATCACTAACTCAGTTTCACCTGTCATCATAAAGTATGAGACTTAAAGCCAAAGGAATGACTGTCGGTGATTATTAAAAAGCCATTAACACTGTTTTTCAGGGTGTGGGAGGGGGTGCTGCAAATGTTACTCATGCCGAACCAAGTAGTTCAGTTTACTTCCCTATCATCTTCTCTGCCATCACTCCTTTGTTTCCTGTCCTGGTCCATTTTGCTACATTGCTGTGTGCTCTGAAAACAGCTGCTGTGTTCTGCCTCACTACACTTCATTGGCGGTAGGTGAAGTGATGACTCTATAGGGTTCCTAACAAGCTTTGAGATCCTTAGCTCAGACAGTAACTTGTACTTTATTACTAATGAATCATCAATCAGCAGTAACGAGGATTAGCTTTAGCAATCCCAGGACCAGCCTTCGAATTGTCAGGGCCCAGGGTGAAGATAAATTGTCCCCATTCCCCTCCCCTGTTCTCTCCCTAGGGCCCTAGAAGTGGTCATGTTTGGGGACTCACTGGAAGGGAGTGAGAGTCCCATACCCTGCCCTGATGGAAAATGGGGACCACTGCAGGGAGTGGGGACAGAAGTAGAGAAAAGAGGAGGGCCCACTTTGGGTTGCCCTGTAGTAAGGCCACCTCTGAGCATTCCTAAATGCTTGTTCTGAAATCAGGTCCATCAGGAGGACTGCACAAACAACATTAAATGGAGCACAGCACAATAATTGCTCTGCACCAGCAACGCTACCCAGTATTTTTTATTTTTTTTAGAGGAATTGTTCCATGCTGGACCCCAAAAGTAGGCCTAGGATCATCAGAATGCAAGTACTAGGGTGAGCACCCCGCTGCTTATTAAAAATTCCAGTAGATTTTGGATAACTAAAGCTGAAACAGTACCCACAATTGGTATACCCATTGGAATTGCAGTACTCAATTCGACTCGGTAACATTGGGTCTTAATCTGTACCCAATCAGTGCCTGATGGGAGGGCCAGCCTTAGAACTTGCAGGGCCCAGGGTGAAGATAAAATGTGGGGACCCTGGTGGTCCCATTCCTTTGGGGGCATCCTCCGCTGGACCCTAAAGGTGGTCAAGTCTGGAGTCCTGCTGGGAAGGAGTGGGGTCCCCACACTCTGCCCTGGTGAAAAGAGGGGACACTATGGGTTTCCCAGAAAGACCAAGACCCAAGGCGACCTGATGTACTGATTTAGTGGCCTCCCATACTGATTTACTTACATCCTGTACCAATTTAGTGGTCTCCGACCTGTACTGATTTACTGACATCCTGTCCTGATTTAGTGGCCTTCCATACCAATTTATCATTTTTCTATTGCTACATCGATAACTTGGTACTGGTAATACCCAGTATTTTAGGTAATCGGGTGCCAGACTCAGTACTCAGGTACCAACTGGGCATCTGACAGACTACCTGAAATTCCCGGCGGTAAATTATCTATCTTTGATGTGTTTGCATGTGTTTGGTAGGTAGTGTTTTTAGCTGGGTTGTTCAGTAAAAGCCTTCAGGGCAGATAAGGGTTGAGATGTTTCATTGTAAGAGGACTAAGAGTGTATGCTCCTAGCTGAAGAAGAGAGAGGAAGCGCTGAAAGAATACAGTCAGGATGGGGGAAGGGAGCAAAGAGAGCTTAAGGAGCATGCTAATGAGACGGAAGGTGTGTGTGGAGACAGAGAAACTACTAAAAGGTATGTACTGGATCGGTGAGCTGGATCCATGAATTGGAAATAGGTAATATAACTAAAGGCCATGGTCCAGCAGTGACCATTTACCTCTGGAGCTTACCTTGGTATTTTCTAGTGTAGTGGGTCCTCCAGTTTGTCCCTTGCCCAGTATTTTAGCCCATGAGCAGGCTGAGAGGTCGTGCGCTCTCAGATGGAACCATGTTCCCCTAAATTCAGTAGAGGCATGGATGAGAGATCTAGAACTCAATGCATTTAGGTCAACGATTCTGACAAGTGGCCCAGGTCCGGAAACTATTGTAGCGTACAATTCATTAATCCAGCAGGTTCATCATTTTTTTGAGTCTGAGCCCCCTTGCAACTTCTGCCAAGAGCTTGCACTGCCCCAACCCTGGTTTGACAGCAATTTCCGGAAAGTCAAGTCTTTGGTGAAAGTCAATTATTTGTCCTATCAGGGCCACCAATTGTTAGCCCAGCACCTTCAGGCCACGCGCGAGCATAAAAGACTGCTAGCACAGAAAAAAACAGGTATTTTATGAGGACAGATGGAAACTGGTGCTCGAGGCCGCAAGGAAAGGTGACACTAGACAGTTTTGGAGACTGATAAATTCAGTCACCATGTCCTCTATAAGTAGGGATCCTCCACCGATAGCTGCCCACTTCTGGATTGGGTATTTTGGTGCTTTGTATGCCCCAAGATAGCCAGAAGCTCCCTCAGATCCTTCACTGGGTGGGGTTAATTTCCTTCCCCAATGGGAGCCGGTACAGGAAGAAGAGGTTAGTGACCTCATAGATACCTGTAGGAATGGTAAGGCCCCGAGTGTAGATCTAATTCCTGTTGAATTTTTAAAGCAATACAAGATTGGTGGGTGCCCATGTTGGCAGCTCTCTTCTCCTCTATTAACAACACAGGGCAAATCCCTGACTCCTGGAGTAGAACACTAATTTTCCCAATCCACAAGAAAGGTTCGGTCACCGACCCAACCAACTACAGGCCTATTAGCCTACTATGCGTAATTAGTAAGATCTACGCCAAATATCTGCTTGCCAGGTTGACTAGATGGATGGATGACTCTAAAGTCATCCACCCGGAACAGGCGGGCTTCCAGCAAGCAAGGTCCATGATTGACCATTGCTATGTACTCACCCGTATTATCAATAAATATAGGGAAAAGAATCGACACTTTTTTGCAACCTTTCTAGACCTGAAAATGGCTTTTGATTCTGTGGACAGGAACCTACTGTGGAACAAGTTGAATAGCTCCTCGGTAGACCGTAGGCTGCTTTACCTCATCTAGTCCCTGTATGCCAACTCAAAATTAGTAGTCAGGCGGGGTCCCTGCGGGCATCTGACATGGGAGGTGCTGGTTGGGAGAGGCGTGAAGCAGGGTTGCGTGTTGGCCCCAGCCCTCTTCAAATTCTTCCTTAATGATATTGTTCCAGCAATGGCCCAGCTTCAATTCTTTCCCCCTCGACTTGCGTCTCGCTACACTGGGTATCTGCTTTTTGCAGACAACCTGGTGTTGCTTTCGCAAACCCGTGTGGGTTTAAATCGTCAACTGGAAACTTTTGCCAACTACTGCAGAGAAAATAGCCTGCAGATAAACCATTCCAAATCAAAAGTGATGGTTTTCACTAAACTCTTAAAGGAAAATTGGTTTGGTTGGAGCATAGAGGGAACTCCTGTGGATCAGGTCAAGGAATTTAGGTGCCTGGGAATTTTGTTCCACTCTTGTGGGAGGTGGAAGCCCCATGTCAAAAGTGTCCTTGGCAGCCAAACGATCGGCATCTGGGATAAAGAGATTTTTCCATCAGTCCGGGAAGGGGGCACATTCAATAGTAAATCTTCTGCACAGTTCCTTTTTGGAACAGAACTTTGGGTCCCCTTAGGATCATCAAAAATAGATTGTATTCAATCAAATTTTCTTAGAGCTTTACTTAGGGGCCCAGGGGGTACCCCTGGGGTAGCGATCCGTCTTGAATTGGGGCAACGGAGATGGTCCTTTAAGGCTTGGAGAAGGGCCCACAAAATGTGGATAAAAATAGCTTACCCTGAACCTAGGGGCATATTTCCGTTTCTTGCTCAGGATTCATTCCTTAGTACTTGGCTCCAACAAGTGGAGCTGCACCTTACTTCTATTGGGTTGTCAAGGACCTATCTATTAACTCAAGATCCCCGCTCTGCTTTGGCCGAAATCAACACATGCTGGCAGGATTTCGACTTACAAGGCGAGTGGGAAAAGATAAGGGCTACGACCCATCTCAGGGGATACTTAAATCTCCATATCAAGAATGATGAAATGGTCTGGCACCTTGGGGCGGAATGTACAGCAAGGGGGAAATGGGTATTTAGTGCGGTAAGGTTCAATGCCTTGCTGACATGTCTTTTAGAATGCCGGTTTGCTGGGATTCCGACCTCTCAGAGACTATGCCCCTTTGATTTGCAGGAAGTAGAGTTCGTTGACCATCTACTTCTCCGTTGTCATCTTTACGATAAATTACGGAAAGATTACCTTTTACCTTACCTGAAGGAATTCCAGGACTGGTCCCACACAGCCTTGTGTGACAAATTTCTGTCCACAAGGAATCTCCATCTCTTGCAAGCAGTGACCAATTTTTTAACTCATGCTCTAGCACGACGCCATTAGTTTCTGGACTTTAAATTGCCATTAGAATCCATTGGCCAGAACTGTTGAGCTATATGTATATGTACATGCATATTGCAGATGGTTAGTTTATGCAAGGTGTTCTAACCAGCATTATACTTACACTCAGTGGTTCGAGTGTTAACAACAAGGGAGGATGGATGGGTACCAAACTGCATATTATATTTATTTTTAGACCTTATGGAACTGTTTTAAATTGTGTTTGATACTGTATGTCTGTTTTATGTGTACGTGTATGGCCATAGCCGCCGGCTCAGCCAAATAAACTGAACTGACTGACTGACTAAAGGCCATGGTCAGTACTTGGCCTGAGGTTCTCCATCCTTGGTAAGGCATAAAGCGGGTGTCCTCATTTACATACTCATTACTCAACATGCTTCTTTTACCTTACAGCCATTCAACAGTAGATGCTGTTTTCTGAACTCTACAAGCAGACTGAGCTGATGCAGAGATTTCCTGACATAATGGGAAAAGAAAGATCATACACCATGGGGAAGGGGAACAATTTTCATGTTTTCATGTTAGGAAGACTCCCAGAGCGAGACAAATTGATAAGACCATCATCTTCCTTAAATTTTAAGACACGGCTTTACAGCAACCACTGTCACGGAGTATTTTATTTACACTCCACCTGTGGGGTGCAAGCACAGGGGGAGCAGAGGAATACACATACTGTTATACTCACCCGTAGTTGCTTGTTTTTAATAGAGCTGGGAAAGTAATAGGATTTATGGGATGTCTTTATTTCCCACTGGCTTGGTGTAAATACCTTGCCATCAATAAGGCTATGACACACAACACAGTGTTCAAATGGTTCCCATCACATCATGTTTGTTTGTTTTTAAAAAAAAAAAAACAGGCCACAAGGCCTGAATCAATACCACATTATACCAGTTCTTGGAATCATCTGAATATAAGAAGTGCCATTTACCGGGTGACAGTGGCCAGAGTTTTACAGTTACAAGGTACCTCAAGGGTCAGCTAATCCAGACCTCTGCTCCATGGCAGGATATTCCCATCTACAGCATCACAGACATCGCATTCTTCACCATCACTGGAGTCACAATATCATAATGTTGGGGAAATATGATCCTAAGTGAGGTCATGAATTTTAATACTATCAGCTGGTACACGTATACTAGGAAGACATGGTTGACCTTCACATTATTTCTGAAGGATGATGGAGATCTGCTGGAATTAAATTACAAGAAGACCCATTCCTTATTATTGAAATCAAGTAAATGTTGACTGCTCGGGTCTTTTCTCACTTACATGGGGTTCACTCCAGGGTATAAATTTTATTCATTTATGTAACTATTTTTATACCCCGCCCCCTCCTGCTCAAGAGCAGCTCAGGGCGACTTACAGAACATCAATAAATACGTATAAAATATCATTAAAAATATAAAGAGGTTCATTCTCACTTTAGCTGCTAAATAAGACTGAAAGTATGATACACAGTATAATGGTGAAATCTTTTTGAGATCTGATGGGAATGTTGTTGAGAACTAGGCTGAAACAAATATTCGCTAAAACAAACATGTTGGTCAATTTCCCCTATTTGATCTCATACCAACAAAGTGGTTATTAACCACTACTTGTTTCTGGTTCATCCAATATTGATTGCAGTTATCCCGGTTTGGTTATTTCATTTATTTTGGTATATTGGTTTGGTCATTTTTGGTATGTTAGTGATTTAAATTGGGCACTATTAGTACTATTGTGAAATTAAGTAACCCAAATACCAAAATGACTAAAAGAGCCGAACCAAAAATAGTAAAATAAACAAAGGAACTGAACCGGGATAGCCTAATAAACGAGTATGTGATTATCCATTTCAGTCATGGCTATCACTTGAATATTCAGAGGGATATGCAAAAATTAATATATCCATGGTTAATGAATCTTTTTTTTAGGGCCTTGAATGATACCAGCTCCGGGAGCCTCATGATGATGGTTATCTGAGCTCAGAAAGCATCCAATATTTGGGGATGGCATCTTAAGTTGGCAGGTGATTGGGCCTTTGGTCTGGTGGGCCCCCTCAGTGTGGAACTCGCTCCCTCTGGATGTCTGTTTCAGTTCCTCCCTCTTTACCTTTAAAAAGCACTTGAAGACGTATTTATTCTCCAGATGCTTTTAGGATCCACTGCTGGTTCCCCTTGACGTGTTTTCTCCTCCCTTTTTACCTTCCCCTTTTATGAATTTTATATTGTTTTATTGTTATCTTGTAAAGTGTTCAGCAGGGGGAGTTGCTATAGAAATAAACAATATAATTATTGTTAGAATTATTACTATGCATTTCAGCTCTAGTTGATAGTGCACCTTTGGACGCAGTTCTACACTCAGGTGCAGCAGCAGGAAACCTGTCAGGAACAAATACTTCCCTTCTGTAGCACATATTCCAACAAAGGGCACAGGAAATGCCAGACTATTGAAGTGTGAAACAACCCACCCCCCTCCCTGAGAGTGCGAATGAGCTTTGAAGGAGAAGAGAGGATAAGAACAGGACGCCACTCACTTTGTAGAGCCCGTGGCTGCAGCCACAGTAGGTGCTCTCCATGGTGTAGCTTCTTAACACGCCATTCTCCCGCCACACAACCACCCGCGCTGTTGAGCCACGTGACTTCTCCACCAGGAAGCTGCAGCTGCTCATGACAAATGCGGGTGCCACTTTATCTAGGATCTTTGGGAGGGTCTGCAACAAAGAGGTAAAACAAAACTCAACCACAAAGTGTCTAAATTATCTCCATCTCAAAATCCTAAGTGCAGAGCTGCTAGGATGTGCTTACCATCCATGGTACGCATGCACAGGTTGGATACGTTGACTTGAAAGGAAGTTGCCCGTGTATATTCAATGGGCCCTAACATCTGCAAGTGTATATTTTCAATTAAATCAATGTTTAATCAGGGCCAGTGCTGCCATATAGGCAGCACAGCTGGCTACCTGGGGTTGAAAGTTCAATGGGGTGCTTTCCACGCCACCCCCATGTTCCAGTGATTGCCAAGCTGTGCAGCTAAATCAGCAGTGTGGGGGGAGGGGGGGAGTGGACACGAGAGATGCCCCCTTGAAATTGCCACCCCTGGCAGCCCTACCTCTCCTGTCCCCTCAGCTGCTATCAAGCACCATGTTTGGAATGCGGTGGGAGAGCTGCCCTAGATGCCCACCTCCCCCAAACCAGCCAGAGTTTGGCAGCAGCTGGATCAGGGGTGGAGGAGAGGATGCCCCCTAGAACGTGTCATCCTAGGCAGCCTCATCCCCAATTTAGCCATGGAGCTTTGGGGCAGCAGGGATACCAGGGTTGGGGTCACCTATGGTGGCTCTCCCTCCACCCCCAGTCCAGTCACCACTGCCAAACTCTGCAGCTGGATGAGAGGGCAGCAGTCACATGTTCTGCCTAAGACAGCAAAAATGCTCATGCCACAGCTGGTTTAAGGTGAAACAAATGTTTGTCAAAACAAATATTTCTGTCAAATGGTGATTTCAGACGTTACATGGTCCCGATTCACCATAGTGGATTCCCGGCGGTGGCGAGTCAGCTAACCACCCCCCCATGGGCAAGAGAGGCCCCAAACAGATGTGATGGGAGCGGGACCACGGAAGGGAATCAGACCGGCAGAGCTCGGCCTGGGACAGCGCAACAGACGTTACGCCGATCCCGGGCTGGGCCGTGGTCAAAGCACCCGGAAGGTGCCGGAGCGGCTCGTCCCAGCTGCTGCCGTATGCCCTTTAAATCTCCCTCCACAGCCTGTGTTGTTGCTAGTTGCCTGGCAGCGACGTTGTGTGCTTTGTCCCCGGCTGGGAATCATTCTGTTTGATTCCGGCCGGTGATTGCCGTCCAGATGTTACTTTTTTTTGTTTCCCTTTGGGATTCTCTTTGACCACGCTTTCAGAGATGCTCCAGGCCGGAGGTCTGGAAGCGTGGTTGATTTTGAACCCATGTGGGTATTGACTGTGGTGAACATCTGGCGGCCGTCGAACAGACGTTCAGGCCGCTTTGGCCCCACCGCGGGATTAACCGTGGTTCACTGTGGTTCACTGTGATCTTGTAATGTCTGAAAATACCCAAATTCACCCTATTTATTTTCTTTCCGGCGAAATAGATAATGATTGCTACCCACTTCTCTTTCATTGGATATCTATTTGGGATATTTCATTTCAATTTTTTTGATCATTTTGGTACTTTGTTTCAGTTTTGTGGTTGTTTTGGTTTTCAAGTTCAAGTTTATTAAGGATGTCAGCTTTCGCCATGATCCATTAGTACAAAAACAGAAATAAAATGTGTATATGCAACCCTTGGGGGAGATCATGAGATGGTTCAGAGTACGATGTCATTAGTACACCAATGATACACAACTTTACCTCTCATTTTCTGAAGATCCAGGCCCGGCAGTCTTGGTGCTTACCCAGTGTTTGGCAGCTGTGGGGGACAGAATGAGGGCAAATCGGCTGAATCCCGATAAGACGAAGGTGATGCTGGTTAGTAGGACTGGGTGGTGGTGGCTCCTGTTATTGGTGGGGTCTGCCCCCCTCTGGCAGCCCAGGTCCGTAGTTTGGGGGTGCTCCTTGACCCACAGCTCCACCTGGATTGTCAGGTGGAGGCTGTGACAAGGGGAGAATTTCGTCAATTACATCTGGTGTGATGGCTTCGGCCGTATGTCTCCAACTCGGACCTGGCAACCATCATCCATGCTTTCATTACCTCTCGACTGGACTACTGTAACTCACTCTACGTGGGGCTACCTTTTGAAGATGGTTTGGAGGCTGCAGCTGGTGCAGAATGAGGTGGCTCATCTCCTAACGGGAACGGGTCACTGTGAGCACATTACACCTGTGCTCTGTTTTCAGCACGGCTGCCTATAGTCTACCAGGCCCAATTCAAAGTGTTGGTAATGACCTTTAAAGCCCTAAATGGCTTGGGACCTGCTTTTCTGCGAGACCACCTCAGGCCCCGGGTCATTTCTCAGCCCCTGAGGTCGGCCAGGGGCAGACAACTTGAGGTCCCCTGGGTATTCCGGGTGGCAACGGTGGGGAGGGCATTCTCGGTGGCCGCACCTAGGTTGCGGAACTCCCTCCCAATGGAGGCCCATTTATCTCCGAACCTCCCCTCTTTCCGAAGATCATGTAGGACCTGGTTGTTCCACCGGGCCTTTGGGGAAGGTGGTAGGCAGGGTGATGGTATTTTTATTGCCTTTAGCATTTAGCCTTTTTAGTAATTTTAATATTATAATACTTTGTTTTATGTATTTTATTGTATTTTATATGTTGTTGCCGCTTCGAGCCGGCATTGTGCGGGAGGATGCAGGGTAAAAATATAATAAATAAATAAATAAATAAAGTTCAAAATGGTACAGTCAGGACCAGAGAAGACAGGTACTTACGTCTTATCTGTTCTGCCATATAGGCAAATATTGCTAACCAAGATACAATATCCATACGCCTTTGTTGAAAAATCAGATTGTTTTCTCATAATTTGAAAAAGACCTTACAGAGAACAGCAAAGGTAATAAAAATTTACTCCTGATATCCTAAGACAGCGGGCATTCTAGAACATAATGGATCAAATCCTCAACCACACCTGGGCACCATCTCTCCCCACTCAAGACACCCATTTACGCCCCTCCAAGACTGTTGTGCCCTAATCCTAACCAGGGACATCTGCAATTTCCATTTAAGATCATTGCGGGTACTTTTTCATTCCCCAACCTTTTTTCCATATAACATACCAAGGGGCAATATGGGAAAATCATACAGTGGCAAAATAATTTTATATGGCAATATCTCAAATTCTTTGATAGAGAAAAAATTATCAGCATGTGAGAAAAAAACGCAGGTTGTCAGAAATAAAGGGTGTTTTCAGACGTTATGAGATCACAGTCAACCACGGTCAATTCCCGGTGGTGGCTGTGATCCCGGAACGTCTGTTGGGGGGAACGGATGTTCCCCCCCAGATGTTACCCCAGTGTGGAATCACATTCACCACGCGAGCGGCTGAAGTGGCAGGACCGGAGGCCGTCGCGTGTTGAATGTAATTCCACGCCGGGGTGAACCCCACCGTCACGTCTGGTTGGGTGCCACAGGCCGGGATCACTGGTGGGATCCCGGGCCGTGGTGAATCCGGCCCGACGCAGCGGCCTCATTGGTCCCGCCACCCGCCCGCCTCCCCAGAGGGCGGGCGGCGGGGTGCATGGAGGGGGCGGGGCCGTGCAGCCACACGTTGTGCCGTGCGGCCCTGCTCCCTCCTAGATTCCCCGCCGGGATCCCCCCGGCACGTCTGATACGGCGTGATGGGGTCATCCCGGCGGGGAATGGATAGGTTGTTTTCAGTACGGGGCCAACGGGCCCCGTAATGTCTGAAAACACCCATAGTCTCCCCATCCAACCAGCCAAAGGGTATGGGACACAAAGGACAGTCACGGGTATTGTCTATTTTAGAGCAAAATTATTGTCCTCAAAGAGGCACATTTTAGGAAATCGGACGGGAGAATAGGCCAAAACTTTGAAATAGTTCCCTAAAAGTTGAATTGCAATAATGGTTTAAATAGAATCCAAACCTGTCTCCAGCCTCAAAAAAGAAGTGGGAAAAGATGAGGGTAATCTCAAAAGGGTTCTTATACATGGTCATTTTGGTATTTTGGTTACTTCTTTTCAACTGTGGCAGACACGTAATAGCTCTAATAGCGCTGAAACAAAGCAACTGAAATGACTGAAATAACCGAAACAAAATACCAAAATAAACAAAATAAGAAAATGCATCTGAAATAGCCAAATAAACAAATATGCAAATAATTGTTTAAGTGTGGATATTACTCGAACTTCCATGCGACTATCTGAAAATGCCGATAGTATTCATGAATAGCAAATCCACTCTCCATTTCAGCCCTACTTGAAAGGGAGACAGCCAAGATAGAAATTACAAGCTAATGCTTACACACTGTAAACTGGCACACTCTGCTGCAGGAGATCATTTTGCCTGTGTATACTCCTTTGCTTTACCTGTGCAGATACCGCCACCTTTGGTTGTTAGATTGAATGAATTTCTACCAACTTCATTTCCTTTCCTCCCTTTGCTTTTGTTTCTTTATGTTTAGATTTCACTCCCATTGGAGAGGGAACCCAGATGGGTCACTTTTACTTTCTGCCTGTTGTCAGTGGGCATGATCCAGAACTCACATGTGTGCAGCTTTTGTGTGATTTCTGTGGGGTTTGCGCACGTGCCACAGTCCCCATAACAGGGTTGCACACAACACAGGTTGCATGCATGCACTCATCCGCAAGGGGCTGCCCATTGTTGCTGCCTGACTGTAAAACCCTGGGATTAAAACTGGGGGGCAGCTGTCAAAAACCTAGCTTCTCTCTGATCAAGTTAGTTGGAATCTCCAAAATTAATGGGCGGCCAGGGGAGAGAGAGTAAAAGAATAAGGAGTAAAAGAAGGGGAAGTAACAGGCGGGTGGGAAGGGGAGAGGAAGAGAGGGAGCAAAGTGTGTGTGTGTGGTGGTACGGGTATTCAGGGTCCTCAATTATCCTAGATAAGAGGAAGGGGGGCATGAATCAAAAAGGTTTAAGAACCACTGTTGCAAAAGACCCTCAGGTTCGATCCATAATGCTGCAGGGGGAAGGATGTGTGGTTTCACTGATGTTTTAAATAAAAATCTTTATTTAAGACCAGTCGTCTGAAACTTTTTTTTTTTTTAATTAAACAACTTCTAAATTTCTGTCCTAAACAACTGGCAAATTACATTATTTTAAAAAAGAATCCTCAACTGGGGTTAAAATAGAGATTATAATCCATAGGATCATCTAGCAACTTTTAAATGAAGGTCAAAATATAATAACTGCTGCACATTTTTATTTTATTAGGTATCCATTTTGGTTATTTTAGGAATTTTGTTGAAGGGGTTTTTTAGCTGGGGGGGGAAAGGTTGGTTCAGTTAGGCCGTTTTTACATGAACGGAGGTGGGGGGGGGATGGGTGTAAAAATGGCCTTATTTTGGTTTTTCCGTCAAATTGGTAATTCAATTATGCCATTTTAGTAGGGATGGGAATTTCGGTTTCAGATAAAACCTAAAGTATCCTAAAATGGCCATTTCAGATTAATCCGAAATTTTGGTTCTTTTTTGGTTTCGGTTCTATCAAATCTTTTGCATTTATTTTTGTACCAGATTTTTAACATTGCGGTTTGTCCCCCATTGAAAAAACGCAATGTTAAAAATCTGGTACAAAAATCGATGCGAAAGAACCGATGGTACTACTGAAACCGAAAAAGAACTGAAATACATGAGAACCGAAACTGAAATTGACCGAAACCAAAATTTTGCCCAGAGTCCCATCCTTACAATATTAACATTATTACACTGTGGCAGCCCCCTGGCGCAATCCTCCTGATAACGCCCTCTCTGGGGAATTAGCGGGGCTGCTGCCACCAATGTCCCCCTTGGGACAGGTGGGCTTTAGTACTGACCTCCCTTCTGCCCCTCACAGCCAGTCCCAATCCTCACTTCGGTAGGGGTCTCTCCCACTAACAAGTGGGTCCCATGGGGTTTCCTCCCCTGCTTGCCAACCCAGCCAAGCCAAGTCTCCAACAACTTAGTTTGATTGCACCCCGAGTCTCCTGCGGTGCTCCGTGTTGGGTTTGCTGGGTGGCTCTCTCTCCTTTAGAATAGAGCTCTGAGCTCCTTGTGTAATCCTGAGCTCTTAGCTCCTCTCCACTCTCTGTCAGCTCAGACCAGTCTCTGCCCTCTTCTCCTGCAGCTCTCGGGGCTTTCACCGTCCCTAGCCCAGGTGTTGGTCACATGTCTTGTCAGCATGAGAGTCTCTAGATCTTAAAGGGCCACTCCTTGAGTACTTGTAGCTGTTCTACATACACATGCACAATTGCCAAATATTTTGCAACAAAAATATCAAAAGGATTGAAAAGTTGAAATAATCTAACTGAAAAAAGCAAAAGCAACTGGAAAAATAAAGAAGAAGAAGACTATTTATTAATTTATTTATTAATTATTATTATTATTATTATTATTATTATTATTATTCAGGAATTCAGAGAGCTACCCAAAAATGCAAATAATAACCATAAATAACAAATTCTACTCCTCATCTCAGATCTAGTTTCAAAAAAATTATCCAAGGTATTAAAGCAAGTCACCCAAGGATCCAAAACCCAGAAGAGACCAGTTTTCCAGACCTTCATTCATCATTATCTACGTTAATATCCTTCTGTTAATCATATTAAACAAGTGAGTCTTCATATATTTATTAATGTGAATGTTCAGAGATATTGGGAGCTTTCCTACGTGATGAAACCTGCTCCTGATTTGCCTCCCAAAACTTTTTGCGGCAGCAAATTAGGCGTATTTTGTCACGCGGGAAAGCGCCCTTAGTAAGAAGTTCATTCAAAATTTCAGATATGTCTTCAAAATTATCCCATTGTTCTGGATATCACACAATGACACACCGTAATGCACAGCTTCCAGTTCTTCCTGTAGTTAGCAAGAGGGGAATTTTAAAACACACACATGTGCACAGATCAACTGAGCATTTATAAACTTCAGTAAAGGTCTCCAAAGAGTTGTAAGTCTGTGTGAGCATTTGAGAATTCTTGTCTGGCCCTCTTCCGAACCAACCTGCGGCTGTGTGTATTTATATTACAAAATACAATAAATGGATTCCCAATCCAATTTGGCTACTTAAAACAATGAAAATTGTATGTATAATCAATCTTCCATATTTAATGAAATAAAATTGCTGGCAGGTAACAGTAACATGCGTGTGCCTAGGATTCATTTGTAAGCATTAGCAAATATGAATTTAATATTCTATTCATTTTACTGGTGTTTCTTGGGTTTCATGCTAATGGTTCTTTCCTCTCTGTTTATTTTTCTCATTCATTTTCTTTAAATTGTATATTTGAAAACAAACAGACACTTAAAAGATCCATTTGTGACAATGCAGCAGCCTGGCTGGGCTGGGAGGTCTCCCACTCGTCCGCAGGACATGAATAGCCTGGACCTCACGCAGTACCTGGCCCATAAGTCTCCATCCAAACTTAGAAAGACTCCATTCTGAGATTAAAAGTCCGTGGTCTATTCATTCAATGACTCCTCTGCTGAGACTGCCATCCATGGGGCCACCCAAGATGCTGATGTTTGGGACAGGAAACAACAGAACGGGTCCATGAACATCAACTTATATTACATTGTCTACCAAGGGATCATTGTGTGACCATGTAGATCCCAGTCACAACACGGGTCTGATACGAACCTATGGCAAAATCGGAAAGGGTACAATGCTAATGGTCCATCCCTATCATTCTACCCTACTGTCACCATTACTGTTCCAGTCTTGGGTGTTGTACAGATCTGCTTTATGGGGACATAGCTACCACGAACAAGAGGACTCAGCTGAGCTCATGCCACGGACTCCGAAGGAGTCCTTTTCAAGTGGCCTTAGCCACCACTAGGAAACTTTCAGAGTGAGTGGAGGAGGGGACAGGGTTAGCAATCCACCCCCACCCACTCTTAAAATTTCCTAGCAACATGCTTGCAAAGGACCCTGCTAAGGAAAAGGTTTTAAGAGTAGGTGGGGGGGTGGACTGCTATCCCTACCCCTCTCTCTAAAACTTCCTTCCTGCTGCTCCAGGGGAGCCTGCTGGGAGCTGGAGCTACACCACCTTCATCAGCAAGCCCTGCCCCTACCTCATAGCCCCACTCCCTGCCCCTATCCTGGAGCCTCACCTCTTCCCCTTCCGCATCCTGGAGACCCCACCCCTTTGCCCTTCAGGGGTCCCATAACTGGAAGATTAGCCTGGGTCCAACACAGTCGTGGTATGCCCTTGCTGCACTGAAATCTCTCGACACCTCAGCTAATCCTGGAGCATGGATTCCAGCCTACCTCCCTAGAACTCTGGAAGGGGAAACCACAAATGAGGGAAATTACAGCTATATCATTTTGTAACTAGACACCCAAATCCCACTGACTTTTAATGAGGTGGGTCCCTAAATCTCTTAGCATCCTTTGAAAATCCCAGGCTTAATTTTCCATAACATCACAGCAAGGCATGATCTCCCTTTGATTTCAAGAAGTAACTCCTGATATGGCATCATTCCAAGAGAATTGCAGGCATCTATATTGGGCTGTGGAACCCATATGCTATAGTAAGCAGGGAGGATGCGACCGCACCACACTCACGGTCTGCAGAAGATGTTTTCATCTGGCTCATCCACTACACACTTAGGGCACATTTCAGATGCCCTAAAGCGGACTTTGAACTCGGTCTGTGTACCTGCTGCTGACTCTCACCAGATTCCTGAATCCAAACAGAAGAAAGCCGCAAGGGATGTGCTCACTCTAAGCTGTCTCTCCCCCTTGAGAGATAGAGACATGAAGTTGATGGGACCCTTGGAAGAGAGCTATTCCTGGGAAAGTTTTAACTCTTATTGGACAGACAGTGGGGCCAATCCCATACACCATGCATGCCACGTGCAACCACGTGCATGCAAACCGCGTGTATGTCCATTGACAGCACATTGTGCTGCGCAGAACCCACGTGGGACCCACATGGATTCCATTTGGGATTGCAGCCAGTTTAGGTAGAGGAAAGGGGAGAACATGGCACACTTGATGATGCTCCTTATCTTGGGGAAGGTACAGCATGGAGCTACACTAGGGATGGGCGAACGCGGTTCGGATGTTCGGAGTTAGGATCAAACTCGGTCTGTTCAGATGTTCGAACCGAACGTCCAAACCGAACTCTCGAATGACCAAACAGTTCGGTTGTGTTCAGATTAGTTCGGATGAGTTTGGGGGCAGGAAAAACATCTTTCCAGGGCCGAAACTTCGGTTTCGGTTTCGATTTCGTTTCAGTTTCGCTATTTTTGAATGTTCGGCCAAGTTCGGCCAAACCGAACTCGGCTAAACCAAACGATTGAACCCGAACTCGGGTTTCGAACCAAACAACCGAACATCCAAACATCCAAACCGTGTTCTGTTCGCCCATCCCTAAGCTACACAATGACTCTCTGAGAAGGTAGCCCTATCCCCAGAATAAATTGCTGCAGGATCAGTAATAACAGGTTCTTGTTCCAGGTGTCTGATTTATTTACAGGACTTCATAGGGCTGAAACGAGCAGCCAACAAGTTACTCATGAGAAATTTCACCATCTTGGGAAATGGCATTGATTTCACAATTATTTCCTGATACTGATGCAATTTCTCGATTCTCGCAGTACGCCAAGATACTGCCCTGATTTACCAACTTTCTGCTCAACATTTACCGCATACCTTGTACCATTCATTTACTGCAGTGCTTACCACATTGATGGGGGTACTGTTTTACTTCCATATTTGTTGCTTCTGTATTTCTGAGCCAATCATCATGTGAATAGCCCACCCCTTAACCTCCTCTCAGTGCCCTATAACCTTTATTCCAGTGCCTCCAATCAGAATTGTTGTTCTATGTTGTTCCCTTTGGTTTGACCAAAGGAATCTGCATACCAGTCATTGGGGCCGACCCCAAATCCCACAGGTCCCGCTTGCACCCTCGCCCGCACGCACACACACACGTGTGGATTCTGCGCAGCACAATGTGCCCACAATGGAGATGCCCGTGATTTCCATGCAGGTACGTGCAGGATTCGTGCGGCATGGGATTGGCCCCACCAGGTGACAAGGAAATACAAAGGAGTTCAGAGTAGATAGAAGAAATGTGGTATTTCATCGGTATTACCTCTCAGGATTTGATATTGACAGTAAAGTGGTAAAGTAAATCTTATTCTCTTTAATTCTTTGCTGCCTTCATAGTGTCTGCAAAGTCACGCCCAGCGGAGCTATTTCGGGTGGTTCGGGGGCTGGTTAGTCCAGCCTCCCTCCGCCTTGATGAGGACTTGTTCCAGGCCCGCTGTGAGCAATTTGTCACCTACTTTGCAGACAAGATTGCTCAGATCCAGAGCGACTTCGACACCGGATTTAAGGCAGTAAGTGAGGAGCATGAGGTTGCGGAGGCCCCGTCTGGTCCATCTTCTTGGGTTGAGTTTCAGGAAGTGACGCCAGCCGATGCGGCGGATGTCCTGGGGTCTGTTAGGGCCACCAGTTGTCAACTCGATCCGTGCCCGTCCTGGTTGGTGAAAGCCTCCAGGGAGACGCTAGGGACGGTGCTGGCGAGGGTTATCAATGCGTCCCTTCGGCAGGGTAGATTGGCGCCCAGCCTTAAGCAGGCTGTGGTGCGTCCCCTGCTGAAGAAGCCATCTTTAGACGTGGATGCGCTCGCCAGCTACCGCCCTGTCTCTAACCTTCCCTTTTTAGGGAAGGTTATTGAACGGGCGGTGGCACTGCAGCTCCAGCGGCATCTTGATAGCATCGGTTTCCTTGACCCTTTTCAATCTGGGTTCCGCCCTGGCTATGGTACTGAGACGGTGTTGGTGGCTTTGGCCGATGACCTCCGCCGGGAGATGGACGCAGGACGGTCGACACTTCTGGTCCTGCTAGATCTCTCGGCCGCTTTTGATACCGTGGACCATGGGCTGCTGTTGAGACGGCTGCGAGATCTGGGGGGTCTGGACGGGACTGTTCTTGGATGGTTCCGCTCATTCCTCTCAGACAGAAGCCAGCGGGTGGTGCTGGGAGCTGAAACATCATGCCCCCGGGCCTTGACCTGTGGCGTTCCGCAGGGTTCCATTCTGTCTCCACTGTTATTTAATGTGTATATGCAGCCCCTGGGGGAGATCGTGAGACGGTTCGGGGTGTGTTGTCACCAATATGCTGACGACACACAGCTGTACCTCTCTTTTTCAACGGACCCAGGTCCTGCCATCTCGATATTTTCCCAGTGTTTGGAGGCTGTGGCGGATTGGATGAGGCAGAGCAGACTGAAGCTGAACCCAGATAAGAGGGAGGTGATGGTAGTGGGGAGACCGAAGGAGGTGTCGGCTCCTCCTATTGGGGGGGTCTGCCCTCCGATTGCCCAGCAGGTACGGAGTCTGGGGATGATTTTGGATGCGGACCTCTGCCTGGATCGGCAGGTGGAGGCGGTGGCTAAAGCTGCCTTCCGCCAGCTGTATCTGGTGCTGAGACTGTGCCTTACATCTCCAGACCCGACCTGACCACTCTCATCCACGCCTTCGTTACCTCAAGGCTTGACTACTGCAACGCACTCTACATGGGGCTTCCCTTGATATTGGTTTGGAGGCTGCAGCTGGTGCAGAATACAGCGGCCTGTCTCCTTACGGGGACAGGTCGCCGTGAGCACATTACACCAGTGCTCCATTCTCTGCACTGGCTGCCTATAGCATACCGAGCCAAGTTCAAGGTGCTAGTATTGGTATACAAAGCCCTATACAGTCTCAGACCCTTTTATTTCGGGGACCGTCTCGCCTTCCGTGACTCAGGATGGACCCTCCGATCCACTGGGGGCGCCTATCTGGAGGTCCCCCATGTAAGGTGGGGGGACACCATGGAGAGGGCGTTCTCGGTGGTCGGGCCACAGTTGTGGAACTCCCTTAGAAGGAAGCCCGCCTGGCCCCGGGTCTGCTCGCCTTTCGGCGGGCATGCAAGACTTGGCTGTTCGCCCAGGCCTTTGGAGGGGAGAGGGGGAGGGAGGGGTAAATTGGGGAGATTGGTGGGGTGGGAAATTTGGGGGAATTGGAGGATAAGGTTAGGTTTGGGGGTTTAAATTTTTTTTTAAAGTGATGTTGGTTTTAATGTATTTTATTGTTTTATCATGTTGTTAGCTGCCCCAAGATGCCGTGGGCATGAGGGGGCGGCATAAAAATGCCATGAAATAAAATAAATTAAATAAATAAATAAAGCGCCAGGTACATCGCTGGTGCTATATAAAAGCTTATAATAATAATAATAATAATAATAATAATAAACAGCAAAGTGGTAAGCAGGATTCTGGTAAAGTAAATTATCAAATCGGAAAACAAAATGTAGGTCAAGACATTTCTGGGTGCCAAGAGGTTCTTGATTTGACCGAGGTGGTATTGGGAACTGGGATTTTGACAGGAATTCCTAATTTTGCAAAATCTGGTTTCAGCTCTTGTGCTCAATTGAATTGGAAGCTTACATGAACAGTTAACTTCTAAGCGGGTCCTACATGAGGCTCTCGATCCATGAAACTCTCTCAGGTTTCCAACCTCATTCCTTATGACCTGTCTTCCATGGTCACCCCAAGCCTGCTGTCATCCCCGGAGTTCAGCATCCTGGCTAGCTCCCAACAGAGCTCAGCCCCAGTTTCTTCTCTGGGCATTTTCACACAAGACACTCTCTACCCACTACCCACCCACCACCCACCCACTATACATTCCATTCCATTCCAATTTAATTTATATCCCGCACTCTCCCATACACAGATGGCTCTAGGTGGCTCACAACATAATACAATAATACATAATACATCAACACATCATATTAATAATCATTTCAGCAATAAGAAGTCCCTAAATAACAACTCCCACCCCCTCAACAAAAATTCCAATAGTATATCATCCATCAATCTAGCAGTCCTCTAACACCTACACGCAGGTAGTGTTAGAGGTCCTGCCATACCTACCTCCTCACCTCCCCCTGCTGCCACCAGGGAGGAGCCCTCCTCTATCCTCCTGCTCTCACCAGGAGGAAGAATAATTTCCCGTGCAATGTAAATATACCCCTCTTCCTTCGTCCAAATGCTGATTAACCCAGGTCCATCTGCCGGCTCCAGCCGTCTGACCCAACCAAAGGGCACAGCCAAAGGGTAGGCCCCTTTGGACATGTCCCTTCAGCACGGACACACGGCATGGCCGCCGGCCGCACCCTGCCTTTGAGGGAGCGACCCGGAAGCCGACCTCCTCAAGCCCCGCCCCCTTCCTAGGAGCGGAGCCGCCGACAGCCTACCCCAGCTGTCCAATGGGGAAGCTGGAGAAGAGCGTCCCTCAGCCCGTTGCTTCCTGGAGTCCCGGATAGGCACTATGGAAGGTCCCCAATCAAAATCTTCCAAGGGGTGTGTGTGTGATCACATCTGCCCGCAGCTGCAACGTCCGTGAAAGGGGTGGGGAGGGGCGAGCGAGGCGTATCCCCGGCCACAGCTTCCCAGGGGGGAACAGAGCACCACACACCCCAAGAATAGTCTCCAAAGGGGGGTTTGGCCATAATCAACCCCAAAATCCATCTCTAAGGCCGCTTTTAGATGTGCACTTAGATCAGACGCGGGAGCGGCAAAACAGCCGCGGCGCTGTTTTAGACGAACCGAAGGCGGAAGCTGTGCGTGTGATCTGGCGCCGTGCATTCTTTGCCGGCCGCATATGTCACCCCAGAGGAATCAGGCCGGTTCGCTCATGGTCGGCAAAGAATGCGCGGCGCCGGATCATGCGCACAACTTCCACTTCCAGTTCGTCTAATACAGCGCCATGGCTGTTTCGCCGCTCCCGCACCTGATCCCAGCTGCACGTCTAAAAGCGGCCTAAGTCCAGTCCCTGGCCCGGCATACCACAAGGTCTACAAGCACTCGTCCCGTCACCATTCACCCTCGCGGCTCTCCCGCTGCCTCCGTCGTCCTCCACACACACTGGACTGGGGACGCCTGTTGTTCCTGCCGCCACTCTAGATTATCAAGTTATGATGGAATGATCCATTCCCTGCTGCTCATTCCCAGCACGGATCCAGCTAAACATCTGTTTTAAGACTTCAGTGAGATCTTGCATGGGGAGAAGAGTTTTTAGGAGGGAGAGGACAGTTGCAGATAATAAGTATTTAAAGGGATGTGAGTTCAGTGAGAAATGTCAACCCCTGCAACTGGAGGGAGGAGGCTGCAGCATACAAGGCAAACTGCAAGAAAAGACATGAGGGACAATGCTGCAGACTCAGTTCACCAGGCCTCTGTTACCGTTCAACCATGGTCAGATAAACTCAGAGTCAAAGCCATTTGGGGTAGCTGAGCCTTCACTCTGTTTCCCCCAATCTATATTTATTGCTGCAAACGCTATTTGGGGGGGATCCAAAACTACTATATTAAGCAGAGCTTGGTGAGTTGTATTAAGGAAATGGTTAAAGATTCTGTGGTGGGGCAAGCGGTGTCCCCTTTAAGGGCACATTGGCTCTGCCCCTTTCTGGAGGTGTAAGAGCAACAGAGACTTTGAGTCAGTCACTCTGCTGCTGGCCTTCAAAAGTGTCTTGTGTGAAAATGCTCTGTCTCCACCCACTAACCACCGACCACCCACCCACTATACATGTTACAGGGCACCCATAGGGCAACACTGAGCCCTGCAACATGTATAATAAAATGTAACACACATTTTGTCAGTATTAGAGTGTCTGTGTGAAAAGAGCCTATGAGAATTTTGTTTCAGATGCACATATTTATTCTGAAATGTGAATAGCTGTCTGGCAGTAGAAATACTATCCATGCATATGGAATGAATCTGTTTCTTTCAGTTCAGATAGAGAGAGATTTGCTAATCTGTGGTGTTTGTTGATTTCAGAGATAAAAAGCTAGTGCAGCCTAGCGGATAAGATCTTGGACTGGGAAGACCAGCATTCAAATCCTGTCTTAGTCATGTACTCAGTGGTAAGTCTTTGGCAAGTTATTTTTCCTCAGCCTCAGTTCCCCATCTGTACAATGGGAATAAAAATGACCTATCTCTCTGAGTTGTTGTGAGGGTGAAGCTAAGGACTGTATGGCACTTTAAACACTGAAAGTGCTATAGAAATGCGATTGGATGATGATGATGATGATGATGATGATGATGATGATGTATTCACACACTCAAGGTCTGCACGCTCGAGGTCATGGGCAAGTTCAGAACTGAACCAAAACTTTGCCACTCTGCTCCATCCCTAGTTGGCTTATATATGAATGTTTATGAAGAAAGAGATAGAAAAGCAAAATCCTACCCTGTATCCTACATCTTCTGTGACAACAGCTGTGTCAACAGTGCATCCTGCCTGCCACAAGGTCTCCTTGATGCTGCAGCCGTAGAGGAACACGTTCTTCCTCTGGGAGTGGCCATGGTAGTCGCAAAATACCTAGGGATGAGAATAAGAGGGGGAAGGGGATTGATAGTGAGGCATGCTCTTTAAACATCCCTCCATAACAGTAGGGAGTAGTACAATTGTATCTGCTCTTATTCAAAACATCTGAGCACTGGCAAAACTAGGTCTCTTAGGCCCTGCAGGGCCCTTTTTTGCCCCCCACCCTTGCCCCTCATGTTACACCACCTGCCCCAGGGCTGTACAGCAGCACCACTGCCTGCCTGACACCCGCTTCTCACCAATCCATGTCAGCGGCAAGTGTGGTGAGAGCCAGGGCAGGGTGGTGGGGGTGGCCCTGGGGTCAGGTCGTTCCACTCACTTACCTGATGCTGCTGATACAAACTGGAGCAGAGGGAGGTGTCAGGCAGCACAGGGGGCGGGAACAGGCAGAGAACTGGACTGTGCTGCCAGGCAGAGGTGCAAGCCACAAGCAAGTGACCAGGGAACCAGAAAAGTGGCAGCATGGAGGAACCCATCTATGGCACCACTGGTCAACTTGGTCTCATGCCCCCAGGCTGGGCCTGCCCTGGGATCCTCCAAGTGCCCTGGGGCAGACCCCCATTTGCCCCACCTATCCCTATGCCTATGCCATTGCCTCTGAAACACAGCAGCCCCCAGATCTTGTTTACCAATTGTGATCAGCCTCTCTGAACTCTGCCAATCCCCTCGCCCCTAGCAGATGCAGAGAAATGAAACAGAAAACATTGTTTGGTTTGTAGCACAAGTAACCATGTGGCACCTTTGGGACAATTCCATGGTAACACAGGAGTCTACATCTTCAGGATTACCTACTATGCATTAACAGGGCAATTTATCCAGTTCCTTCCACTTCTAGATTTCAGAATTATCCTCATGAGATCTAAAACCTGCACTTTGCCAAGCAATTAATCATCACTTGTTTTCTTTGAATTCAAAGGTTCTGTCACATAACTTGCAAGAACCATGCAATTACATGAGTAGTTATTGTGCATTGTTATGTCATTGTATATGCCCCTGTAAAGCAGAGCGCAGGGCAAGACCTACCTCGAAGGCAAATAGTTACATTTCACACTATTTAACCTTCTTATCTAATCAATCTGCCTAGGCTCCCTCTTTGTGTGCCAAGGTGCTTAGCCAGAATCCCGCTTTAGATGGTGTTTATAAGCAGATATTGACTCCCATAGAAACTAAAATCAGGATTTATCGGTGCAAGAAGTAAACATTGACCCCGGTCTCGAACGAACAATCAATCCTGATGTTTATTTAGATGTGAAGTCAATATGCTTTGGTGCTGCATGTATTCTGCAAGTCTTCATTGGGGATATTTGGAAATCTCCTCATTATTGGCATGAATTTCTATGGGAGATGAGTTGTTCTCTTCTTAAACCAATATTGAGAAAGGAAAGATGAAGGGAAAGGCTCCAGAAAAGAAATAGCATTAATCTCCAATGAGCCAATCAGGAAGCAGGAATTAACACCCAAGTATGTCTGGCAGGGAAGCTTTAGAGCAAATGCACTGGGGCTAGCGGATGCTGGGAGGTGAAACTAATGATGGCATCCTCTTCACATTTAAATTAATGGGAGTTTTGCCATTGATGCCTCTTGCAGCGAGACTTTCATCCAATGCATTTATTTAGTTGACTGGCTTCTTACTAGAGCAGACAGATTCACCATCAACTCTAAGAAACCCTATCTCAGACAGTTGTTGCACAGGACAGCACCGGTTAACGGGTACCTATTTGGCTACCCATTAGGAATGGGACTTTCCGTTTCGGATTAATCCAGGCCATTATGGATTAATCCAAAGCAACCTGTACGTTGCCTTCCCAGTTATGGATCTGGCATTTCAGTTCTGTATTTTCCCTACCCCCATCCCCCCAGGCACTAGAGTAGTACTTACCGGCCTAGGAGGGTTTGATTGAAGCACCACAACTGCTGGGGGGGCTTTGGCAGACTCCCTCACCACAGGGTTCTCCCTGTTTTGTACTGTGCACGCACAAAATGGCCACCACCCTTAACCAAATGGTGATGATATCATTTTGGTTGCTGCCATTTCACACATGTGTGATATGGAGCAGGAAGGACGCCACAGCAAGGGTGCCTAGTGGAGCCCCCACAGGAGCAGCAGTACTTCAGTCAAGCTCTCCAAGGCTGGTAAACCCACTCCAGTAGGGATGGGCGAACAGATCGCGGTTCGGATGTTTGGTTCGAAACCCGAGTTCAGGTTCAATGGTTCGGTTCAGTCGAGTTCGGTTTGGCCAAACTTGGCTGAACATTCAAAAATAGCGAAACCCAAACCGAAAACAAATTGAAAACTAAACCTAATTTTCGGTCCAAGAAAGACGTTTTTTCTGCCTCCAAACTCATCCAAACTCGTCTGAACACGACCGAACTGTTCGGTCGTTCGAGAGTTTGGTTCAGACGTCCAAGCAGACCGAGTTCGGTCCGAACTCCGAACATCCGAACCGCGTTCACCCATTCCTACACTCCAGGGCCCCCGAGGATTTGGAGTATTATCCTCTGATGGGTGTGTAGGAAATACATGTCCCAAGGATAGGAGTAGGAACTGGGGACATGGGGAAAGTAATTCCGGGCTGGTTACCCTTTTCAAAAATGGCAGCAACACTGCCAGTGCCATTTTGTAAAAGGGCACAAATGCACAGAATGGCCTGGCAGCCATTTTGCGAACGTGCAGTTATTATTTTAATTTTTTATTATTATTTTAACGTTTTCAATGGATTTAAATATGGACCCAAAATATGAATCTGTAATTAAATCCATAAAACCAAATAAACAAAACCAACACCCCCCAAACCAGAATTCCTTTCACTGTCCTACCCCTAAAATCCATTTACCATGTGACTCGTACCATATTTTCCATTTTCTGTTTTGCTACTTTTGCCATTTTCAACCCATTTCCCTTTCTTCCATAATTTTGGGCACTCTGGGCATATAGCATTGATCTCATACAAACCTCTGGCCCTTAAGTTGTATTTTATTTGACCAGTTTGCCATTTTCTGTCCTTTCCACTGTTCTGCAAGCCGGAAATGATGACACAATGGAAACACACAGAAAGAAGGTAATACTGAAAGTTGGAGCAAACTGGAAAAACAGAAAGATGGTTACCTGATAACAGGACTATCCAGAATATTGAGTAGTTGGATACTTTTCCTGGTACACAGTTACCAGTCAGATAACCAACTGGCTACTCAAAAATGCAGTTAATGCTGAATTGTCTCCTTGTTTCAGCTCTACTAAGGATAACTGAATTAACTGAATTTAGCTGCAGCCAATCAATAATTCAATCTTTGCCACATGACACCCTGCCAATGAGGCCAACCTGGGGTTGTCACCTTCAGTCATTTTTTACCTCACACTTCCATTTTGGCCTACGGAAGTGTCAGGTGAAAAAACACCACAAGTGGCAACCCAGGCCAACCTTTTCCAGCTTTGATCAGCCTTTTGGAAATCTCCCAAATTCAGAGGTTTTGATCTGGGGAGTTACGGCAGCAGCAGCAACAAAGGAACAAAGGTTGGTAGGGAGTGAGCAAGAAAGAAAGGGAGAGAGCGAGAGGGAGAGATTGGACATGCTACGGGCAAGAGGACAGAGGGAGTATGGTCAAAAATGTTTTATAACCACTGCTCATGTGTAATCTAATAAAGTTCATGTGACAGGGTCATGGTGCTCCCTTGCAGGACAAGGCTCTTAGGGCTGGAGTGAGTTGCTGCAGGAGGCAGTCCGTAGAGTTAGAATAGCACTAGCAAGCACCTGGCCCTATAAAAGGTCAGCAAAGAAACAATAAGGAGGCAGCTGAGTGCCTGAGTGAAGCCAGCTGAGGTGGGCATGGCTCAGCCAGTCTTAAGGATGGATAAGGCTTGAAATCCATCCTAAACCTCAATCAGGAAATATCCTAAACCTCAGTCCTAAACCTCAGTCAGGAAATATCATCAGGGAGAGGCAGGAGCCAGGAGGGACTCTGCCGCACAAGGACTGAGCCAGTCTGAAACCAGAAGCTGCCCCTGTGAGGAACCTGGCTAGAGGAGGGATTGTGCCTTCCAAGGGGACCTGTGAAACCCGGCTACAGGAGGGATCGTGCTTGACCAGAGAGGGGACCTATGTTGAGGGGCATCCTGTGACCAAATTTGTATGAACCGTGGATATAACTGGTGGTGATGGGAGGACACTGTAACTAAGGGACACTTTGAGGAAGATCTCACGTGGGCCTGAGTCACTGAGATGCAGATCCCTTCAGCCCCACCCCCATCACTCTACATGATTAGCAATTATTAGCAATACCTAACCAAGATAAATCAGTCAATAATCAGTTAGTGATGGGCGAACAGAAAGGAGTTTGGAAATTCGGTTCATTTCGGTTTGGTTTGAAATTTGAGTTCGGAAATTCAGTTCGGTTTGAAATTCGAATTCGGTTTGCAAGTTTGGTTTGGTCGACCGAACAGACCGAGTTCGGTCGAATTCCCAACTTCCGAACCAAGTTCAGCCATTCAAAACCAGGTTTTTTGGTGTGTTGCCACTAGGGATGGGCGAACAGAACCGAGTTCGGAAATTCGGTTCGGTTCAGTTCAGTTTGAAATTCGAGTTCGGTTCGGAAGTTCAGTTCGGTCAACCGAACGGACCGAGTTCAGTTCGAACTCTGAACTTCTGAACCGCGTTCGCCCATCCCTAATACTCAGTAACAACACAACCTGATCAGCTGTTTTTGGTCTAGACTGATATTATCTCCAAGAATCCTCCCGCCCCGTTAGCAACGGCGGGGTTTTGGCGCTGCCGCCCCCCCACTCCCCTGAGCGGGGAAGGACGGGGACACGGCTCGGGGG
>QEPC01014402.1:6270720-6282993 GCA_003113815.1 Sphenodon punctatus | reverse complement strand
TGCCTGCCTGACAATTCATCTGTAAGGCAAGTGAAGTCACAAAGCCTGCAGATTCCAAGCCAAACATCTGAATAAAGTCACTTTTGATTTGAAATAAGGAGAATAGTGAATCTCTGGTATTGCTGCCATGCCTACGCTACCCAGGGAACACACACCAGAGAAACAGGAGACAGAATTATAACCAGATACAAACTAACTGGCAAAAAGGATCCCGGGTTACGTTCAATCAGCTTGGAGAGAATCTTGATCTGATTTTCTCAGCCTCCAAACAGTCCATAATATTTCACCTCATTATTACTAATAAATAACACAACAATAATAACGATTATTAACGTTATTGTTCCTAAGGTTCCTCCCTAAAGCCACTTTGATTCTTTCTGTGAAAAACCAATGAAGACATTCCCCCTCTTCCACCTCCTAGCACAAGAGGGCTGAGATGGAGAGTTACAGTCTAGCAAGATCAGGAAAGGAATAAACAAATTACCTTCTACAAAAAGGCATTTTGGGGTAGGTGGAAATCATCCGGAAGAAATTTCTGAGAAATTCGTGGGAAAAATTTTCAGTAGCGTCTTCCTGATCTCGCAACCTTCCCAGTCAGAGACTAGCATGAAGGTTTGCTAGGATTGAGTGCAAATTAGGTCACAGGTGACATCACAAGCAATTCTGTTGCACTGGGTTGCCTAGTTAACAAGCGGTTAGTGATGAGGCTAGGCAGAACAATGAAACATTGCACTTACAGTTTATGGGTGAAAACAGACATAGCGCCCACACCACTTTAACATCTCTTATGCATAAATACGTAAAGAGTAAGCTAAGATAAAGGGTGTGTACTCAAGGATAGGGAATGGATTCATGATCTGAACCCTTCCCTCCCTTGAGCACACCTATCAAATAGGGGAGGTCTTACGGATGAAACTATGGGTATATATCTATTTTGGATACATATCTGTAATTGTTGGATTTAAATGTGGATCCATATTACGGATCCGTATTTAAATCCATTTAAAAATAAAAAGTAATATTTTTTTTGTTTTAAAAAACAACTAATAACGGTGCATGTGCAAAATGGCCACCATTCTGTTCTGTGAATGGGTGCCCATTTCCAAAATGTCAGCCGCAGCATCACTGACATTTTGGAAAAGGGCACACATGCACAGAATGATCTGGCAGCCGTTTTGTGCATGTGCACTACAGGTTTACATTTATTTAATAATTTATTTATTTATTATTATTATTATTTAAACTGAACCTCAGCTGTAGCAAACTCGCCAGTTGAAGTTCAGTAGAGATTTTATTTATTTATTTATTTATTTTATAATGACTCTGAAATAGCTCATTACAAGCGGTTATGGATTATATCCAAATGCCCACTACTGCTATCCCAACTCCTTTCCAGCCTGTGGAGATTTACTTATTTTCAAAGTTTCCCAGAGGAGGGAAAGTTTCCCTACCCCTGGCACAAACAGAGGATTTTCCAAGGATATCAAAATTTTGAGGCCCAATTTTATTGGAAACTGAATATCAAACTCCCTTAGGTCATTTTTGCACGGACGCACCCCCCCTCGCCCCCATTGCACACCCACCCACACACCCAGTGGGGGGGGTGTCCATGCGCACGCTGCAATGGCGGGTGGGTGTGTGCCCATGGAAACACCACAGACGATGGGGGGGGAGGTGCGCGCTACCGGCACACAACCAACTCCACCCATCACCCACCCACAGAGACATCCGAAAAAATGGAGGAAGCTCCATGGGTGGAGATTAGGGCTGATGCGGCAGCAGTTGTTACCGCGCCGCAATTCCATTCTGCCATTTCGGAATTGCCCGCGCCACACCGCAGCTTTTCTGCAGACATTCCGCTAATTCCGCCGGCATTCTGCAAATTGCGGAAAAATTGCGGAAAAATTGCAGAAACTGTCGGAAAACTGCTATTCTACTATTTTGTGGTGCTGGTGGAATGGCGGAAGTAGCGAAAATGCCATGTTTCCGCTATTTTGTGCAGCCTGTGGAAGTAGCGGAATGAAATTAGCGGAATGAAAGCCTCTGCCATGCCGTTCCACTAACTGCGGAAATGCTGTTTCCGGAGGAAATAGCTACCGCTGCAATATTCCGCTACAGCCCTAATCAGTGGAGATGGGTGTGTGCCCGTGGGAAAGGGAGCACACCCACCCACCCATCAGTGCTGTGTGCAAATAGCCTTAGTCTGGATTGAAAAAAACACTCTAGCATATTTTTTGCCATTTCTGTAGAATAAGCTACATACACCAAGTATTTAATTTTATTTGTTTGTTTATTCAAATTTATACCTCCCCCTAAGGCTCAGAGTGACTTACAAAATAAGAATCATATAAAAACAAATATGTGGAAATCCCTCAGAAAACTCTCTCCAACCCCTAGCCACACCTTTCAAATGTTTGGCTAAAAGGAAAGGCCTTACATTGCCTCCAAAAAATGCTCAGGCTTGGGCTCTGATGAACCTCCAAGGGAAGGCATAACCCTACTGTGTGTCACCACCCATGGTTTGGAAACCTCTGGCATAAAGACTTAATCAAATCAAAGCAAGCCCCATAGGACCTAGACCAAAGAGATGTTTGCCTCAGATCAACTTGAAGTCCCCCCTGCTTCTGTTTCAGCACCTAATACATTGTGCAAGGCATTAGATTCTGCCAAGGAAACTCTGTATATATTAGGACAATTATGCAAATCTGAGCAAACTCCCCTTTTTGTGAAATCATTTTAGTTTGCAACGGCTTCACTCTGTGCAGAAGGCTTCAGCTTAACTGGGACAGCAAATATGCAAATTGTGGTGCGTCGCTGCAATCCGCAGCCTTGCCATTAGATTGTGGCTCGTGAAAAGTTTGGCCTGCTGTATTGCGATTGTTCACTGTTTAGCGCAGAAAGCTGTTTGGTACCTTAGAAACTTAGCGCTGGAGTATGCTAGGAGGTGTTTTTCAAACACCACATGGGGTTTCCAGCCATACAACCCCGGATGGCTTTATTTGAAGTTACCATGCTTAGTCGTTTTCCCAACTGTGCTTTGAATATTTCAGTCACAAAAGAGCAGCATAAATGGAAATGCACGTCATTCATGGGAAAGGGCTCACACTGTAAATTACACCTGTTAGGTGGTACTGAACTCAAACCATTTGAGTTTGAGAAATCTGGGTGTTCATGTATGGGTGCCTCCCGTGTAAATCCTATGGAGGTGGGAGTGCATGCTCCCGCACACATGCACCCCCACGCACGGAGACACCAGACAAAATGAAGGTGCGCCTGTCTATACCCTCTACCCACCCAGCACACACGAATTGCAGCATGCACAGACACCACCACCACCCAGGCCGCGGCCCATGTAAAAAGGGCCTCTTTGTGTGTGTGTCTGCAGTTGACAACTATTGTCATGTTTGTTGGTCTTATTACCACTATTACCTTATTCCCACCCACCCCAGGTTTTTATAACATCAGCTCTACTGAGGTTAACAATCTGCATTTCCCTTATGTACATCTAGATTAAAGCTGAAATGGGAATCTTAATTGGTACCCATGGGTAACATCTGAAATTCTGAGCACTGAATCAGCACTTGGAAACCATCCAAGCACCCAAAAAACCAATATTTTAGGTTTCAGGTTTTTAAGCATTTCAGATTACCTTGAAACTGAAAATATTTTGGAAATCTGGGACAATAAGTCGGAATTCCAAGACTGCACGTCAAAAAATTGGGACACAATCTGTAGTTTGATTGTTCGGGTACCTGATCAAATACCATTTTGGTACCAAAAAGTACACACTTTTTGGTGTTGGAACGAGTACTGCAAATTCAGTGGGCATACATATAATTTTTGCAGGTACTCGCTTCTGCTCTAGTCCAGATACATTCCTACTGTGCTTCCACTGAATACATCTCTCCATGAAAAAGCCACTGGGCTTCATTATCAGCAGCTTCTGGGCTTCATTATCATTATCTTCTCATCTGACTGTGGAAAGCTAAATTCTTCCTTGAGTTATGGGCATATGGTTGAATAAGACATGGAGAGAACATGATCCAAGGCACTAGAATCTAGAGGCGGCTGCTATAGAATTTATCTCCGTGTGCTATGGAATACCGGGCCGTTCTTAGATGGGTTTGTCCACAGAATTCAATTGCATGGAGTGGCATGTTTTGCTCTCCGTACAAAAAGGTTTTTTTTAAATGATACATTTAGAACTTTCTAGTGTCTAGATAGTTGGAATGTTAAAAAAATGTTGATGCTTCCTGCTTGCTTCTGGGTTTTAGAACCTTTATGTCAAACACGTTTTTTCCAGGTTTTATCAGAATGTTCTAAATAAAGAACTTTATACACTAGTCATTTATACCATATGCACAGGCAGGATGTTCTAATCCTTAGATAACTGGGAATGGAATACTCTAATAGAACGTCACAACAGTGGTCATTTAGCCACAGAAACCCAAGTAATTTGATGGTGCTGTCATTCTGACAAGTCAGGTAAGAACAAGTTTCAAATGTCATGGTGTGTTCATTTAAAAACAGCCATAGACACATCTGAGTGAACCTTCCTGCAGTGATTTTTCATTTTTAACATTCTCACATTATGCTCTGGTTTTCACTCCAGCCGGCATAACAATTTGCAACTTATGTTGCACTGAAACAAGTCAGGACTTTAGGCGTGAGATAATCTTCACTCACCATACCCAGATCATTCACATCTATTGCAGAATATTTCTTGTTAACTCAAGAAGCTCTTACCTATTAGTTCTTTAAAGACAGACGTGGAACAAACATCCAATTATAATACCAAATTGAATGAATTTGGTCACTTCAAATCTGTTTTAACAAAGCGCATACAAAGCATGATTCCCTTATTGCTTCATTTCTGGACCTGGATAATCGGTTCAGTTATTTCATCTTTGGTATTTTGATAACTTTGGTTCTTCATATACCTTGTTTAGGAATTCCAATAACTTTAGTAATGTTGTGGGGTTTTTTGGTACTTTGTCAGTAATACTTAGCACTATTGCACACCACACCAGGCTATTGTGCAACAGGGCAATACTGCTAGATAGCAACGCCAAAATGAAGGACGTATCAAAACCCAAAGTTACCAAAATGTCAAAGTGACCAAAATGAAGTAAACAAAGAACTGAATAAACAAACTTTCTAAAACAATATATCCGAATGAATGAAGATTGCTAACTAATCTTTGAAAATAGGAAGGGAATCATGGGAAAATATTAAAAGGCAAAAAGTTTATATGGGAAACAGTATAACACGGTATTATATGGCAACATGGTAAATCAGTAATCCAGTCAAATAGATAATATGCCAAGCATAAAATGATACCAGTATCCATCCCTTTCTGAAGTACAAGTGGACACCGCCGATCTTGCCAGATACTAAATAGTGGCAGCTATTCCTTTAAGCTCTAGTTCTAGTCATGGTCTGGTCATGGTCAGTCCTTTTGCCCCGCCCCTTCCTGACTTGGCCATACCCCTTTACAGAGAGTTTTGACATCATGGTGCACTGAAGGGGCAAGGCACAGTCAAGCCTGAGGGGAGGAAGTGCCCTTCCTCTTCCTCTACCAATGCCATGCCCCCAGAGTTGTTTCATTTGAGTGCCTGTTCAACCTGATCAATTCAGAGGTGACTATGGCTATAGGGAGCAAACAACGGCAGAGGGATATCCAATCTTCTCTCTTCTGAGATTACAATCTCTCTTCATACAAACCATCTTTAAATATTAGCCTTTGGCACCTGCCGTTCATTATTCACTTCAGCTATTTCATCACGTTATTACTTGTCCCCTTCCCCCATTGAAACCCGTTTGCTGTAGTAAGGGTGGGTTTTACACCTTCCTGCCCCCTGGTTTCTTCTTTTCTTTCCCCTCTCGCCTAATAGTGATGACATCTGCAGATAAGAGTTTCACCCATTATAGTTTGCAGCCAAGGGTGAAGGCAAAATATTAAGCTGATCTCGAGTGCTGATAGCATATAAAAGGGAGCGGTAAGCCAAGACCAGCTTTTGTGTGTTTGCCAGGATTTAATGACATTCTCACCTCGAATCAAGGGCGCTCGTTACCATGCTACTAGATTTGCTTTAAAGGCTTCCCTTCCCAGTGGCGTGAGCAGGGCTTGTAACCACCGTGGCTGAGACTAGCTGAAACTCAAAGGAGAGGATGAAAAGCTTTGTCTTCAGTGAAATCCCAATGTGCATGAAGCCTGTGTGCGCACATCTATACGGACTGGATAGAATACAGCTGTTCTCCAGAGGTTCAGTCACATACCCTGCCCATGCCTCTTTGCAGCACTGCAAAGCCGGTTTTACAAACAGTGACCATTAGATTTGGATGCATGCTCCATTGAAACACAGTCCACATTTAACAGAGTAAGAACACCTATTGTAACATCCCCTCTGCTGCTGGGGAAAAGCAAAGAGGCTCCAGTCATCTCTCTTTCCTGTCTTGCTACTTCCCATCTTTTCTAGGGTTGTCTTGCTCTAACTAGTATATAAGGTACTTGGTACCAAGACTCCTCCTCTTTGACTTGCTTGCAGAAGGTATCCTCAGGCAAAGTCTCCTGCCCTTCCCTTATCCTCCCACTTACACAGCACAGAAGGGGGGTTGCGAATGTTGGGGGCATTATGGAATAATACATACTCTCCTGTTCAGTAAAGAAAAAGTTAGATGCAAAAGGTGTTTTCAGACAGATGTGGGGCTGCCTGCCCATGGAACTACTCCAAGTATGCACCCCCACACCTGCCCGCTCCCAGCCATGTTTGGTTCGGGATCAGATGGACCTGGCGGGTTCCCCGGCCTGTGGTCCAACCGCATGGCACCCCCCTCCCCAAACACACACCATAGAGATATGGGCTAGAGCATCCACCGTGCTACGGTGTTGCCTGGGGCAATGGCTGGCTGGAAACAGAGCAGCAGAGTGGGTCTACGCATCAGACGGATAGCTACTCCACTTTGGGCTGGTGACCTTGGTGTGACCAGCCACGCTCTGGGAGGTTTTGGAGCGCCACTTCAACATCTGGCAGGCTGCCTTTAGATGGACAGGCTACCTGAGCATGAAGGGGGATGGCACGCCTAGTACAGAGGCAGCCTGTATTCAAAGAACACCCTAAGTCCCTCTTTGAGAGGGTACCATTTCCACTTGGTCTGTGCATGAGTAGGCAATCTCTAGGGCCATATGCATGCTTTAATACATTTTTTTTAAAACTGCGTTATAAAATAAATACAACAATCTAGAACAAAACAACCAACAATGCAAATTTAAGCAGTTCCAGCCTGACCCCTTTGGCTAAAATCCTACATTCCAACTTAGTCCATACTATTAAGTGCAGATTTCCTTTTATGGATCACAGAAAGATAATAATGTCATGTTTTTCATAACCACAGGATCTTTTCTTGCTAAAAAACTGATCCGCTTTTGGTGTTCAGTGCAAAAAGGTTTCCTTTCAAAAGTAGGAGCACTCCAACAACTCCTTAAATCCTCATAATATGGACATCTAAATAAAACATGGGTCAAAGACTCAACGTCATCCAAAAACCAGGAACATACTCTGTCACAATAATCCCACCCCGGTGCCTCCCACTGGTAACAGCTGACTCAAACAACTTAAAATAATATTTATATTTATTTATTTATTTATTTAAAGCATTTATACCCCACCCCTCCTGCACACAGCTTGGGGCGGCTTCCAACAATAAAAAACATTAAACAATATAAAAACAGTTTAAAACAAACAGAATTAAATACTCTTTAAAACAGGGCCCCGAGAAATACTTTCAACATTAAAACCATAAAACAAGGTAGGGAAAAAAAACACAGCCCTAATCCCCCCTCCCCCCTCCCCAAAGGCCTGGGCAAAGAGCCAGGTCTTGCAATGCCGCCAGAATGTCAACAGGCTTGGGGCCAGGAGGGCTTCCTCCAGAAGGGAGTTCCAAAGGTGCAGCGCGGCCACAGAGAATGCCCTCTCCATTGTGGCCCCCCGCTTTATGCAGGGGACCTTCAAGAAGGCACCCCCGGCCGACCGCAGGAGCCACCCTCGGGCACGGAGGGCGAGGCGATCTCTGAGGTACGAGGGGCCCAGACTGTAAAGGGCCTTATAGATCAACACTAAAAGCTTGAACCTGGCTCGGCACGCTATTGGCAACCAGTGCAGAGACCGGAGCACAGGTGTAATATGCTCCCGACGAACTGTCCCCGTAAGGAGACTAGCCGCCGCATTCTGCACTAGCTGCAGCCTCCGAACCAGGCACAAGGGAAGCCCCACGTAGAGCGCGTTGCAGTAGTCCAGCCTCGAGGTGGCGAAGGCATGGATGAGGGAGGCCAGGTCCGGGCCGGAGACTAACGGACGCAGCCTGCGCACCAGATATAACTGGCGGAAGGCAGCCTTAGCGACTGCCTCCACCTGCCACTCCTGGCGCAGGTCTGCGTCCAGTATCACCCCCAGACTCCAGACCTGTTGAGCTATAGGAGGGCGAACTCCCCCAATAAGCCAGTGTCAACATCCTATGTAAGTTAAAATCCTGCAACTCTACCAGATATGCTTCCAATGAAAAAGTAGATTTTACCAAAGAGTACCATGGTGTTATTTTCATCGACAATATTTTAGACAGCTCTTCTTGCATAGTAATGCCAAGGAGTCTCTACTTAATTTCATTCAGGGAGACTCTCCTATTTGTTCCATATGCTTCCATAGAAAAACCCGCCTTAGACAGAGTCTTGGCAATCCCACTCCACCACCACCAATATTTCCTACTACCATTGTAAAGCATCTGTTCTAGCCAAAATTTCTACGGGAATCGAGCTGGTTCCATCCTAGAAACCTTATCCCAGTAGGAAATGACTCTGATCATTGCTGACACAGCTACAGGAAAAAGGCCCATTTCTGCTTGAAGCATAGGAAGTGGTGTAGAAGAAGGGACTCCCAAAACTCCCCTAATAAATGTATTTTGTACTTTCTCCACCTCATGAGAGTAACAAGGGAAACAAACCTCTGATCCATAAAGAAGTTGCGCCAACCCCATGGTTTTAAGCACACCAATAGCCTGGGTTATATTAATATTCTTTGAAGTCCTATACAACCTGAGGATCCCTGCTACAGAACCTGTTGCTTTAAGTAGCAGGTTTTCTCTATGGGACACCCAATAACTTGTTGCTGAGAAAATTATTCCTAAGTATACATACTTGTTACCTGGGCTAAGCAATGTTTTGCCAAAATCCACTTATACTGAACTCAACTCCGGCCAAAGCAAATAACTTGAGATTTCTGCAGATTCACTTTCAGATCATTCTTGATACAACAGCGAACCAGTCTCGATTCAAACACTGTTGGAGACCTTGTTTGGTCTGTGATAACAGTATTATGTCATCTGCATACAACAGAATACTCAAGGATCTCTCCATAATTTTAGGCAGAGTATGGTTAGCTTCATTTATAAATTTAACGAGATCATTAATGAAAATGTGCATGCTTTTGGTGGGGAATGTCTCCATGGCAGATGTTTTCTCTCCATTAGTATGGACTACATAGGGATGGTCTGTAGGGGATAGGTCTATAGAATCACAGAGTGGTCATAGATCATAGAATGGCCGAGTTGGAAGGTACCTCAATGGTCATCTAGTCCAACCTCTTGCTCCAAGACAGGATGGGAATTGAAGCACAAGGAGATGAGGTGACTTGGCCAGCCACTGGCAATGATGAGACTAGAACTCAGGTCTCACAAGTCCCTAGTCCAGTGCCCTAACCACTGGGCCACACTGCCTCAAGTAGGCAGGATGTTTTCCAGATTTTGAAATGTTCTGGTTTCACCTGGAAATGACCATTCCATTTTGCCTACTGAAGCTCTGCTTCTATCCCAAGAGCAGTTTGCTGAGATACTACATTAGAGTGTTTCTCGGGAGTCCTAGAAGATTAAGAATTAAGAAGATGATCAGGCCAAAATTTGACACTGAAAACTGAGCACTGATGTGACCGTAGATGCAAGACATATGCGTGCTGATGGCAAGAGTAGCACAAGGTCTGGAATTAGGACCTACCACATAGCCGTTAAGGGAAGAACCTGCTATGTCAGTGTTGTTCCCCTTAGAAATTGGCATTGCCTCAAAAAGTGTCATTCTTGGACATATGGTAAACAAAAGCAGGGTTGGGGAACCTTTACCCTTCCATGGGCTGCTTTGAAATTAAAACAAGCTCCATAGGCTGGATAAGAAATGGAGGCAAGGTTGGATAGGGGAAGGAAGGAGAGGGTTCACATCCTGGATCTTTGCCATGGATCTACCCCCTGTCCTTGAGTGCATGCCCTCATCTCGTCCCCTGAATTTGCTCCTTCAGTACTTGAGGAGGATAGTGACTAGATCCATGGGTCAGAACCAGAAACTGAGAAGGGACTGAGGCCAGGTCCAGAAATTGAGAATAAGGATGTGCAAACAGAACCGAGTTCGAAAATTTGGTTCGGTATGATTCGGTTCGAAAATCAAGTTCAGTTTGAAAGTTTGGTTCGGTCGACTGAACTATTCGAGTTCAGTCCAAACTCCAAACTTCCAAACCGCATTCACACATCCCTAATTGAGAAATCTACAGACTGGATTTGGCCAGTGGACTGCATGTTCCTCTTCTCCACGAAATAAGGTATGTTCAGATGAAATGCTGCATATTCTACAGTAATATCTTCCCAGTAAAGTGTTGTCCAGGGTTAGTTTACCTCAAGTACAATTGTTCAGTTGACTACACTTATTTGGAAATGAAATTACCACCCGCTCATTGATACTACATTGAGAACAGTCACACAAACAAACAGTTATCTGGGCACAACTTACCTCAGGGGTAAAGCAACGCACTAAGATTTGTATATATCCCTCAACCAATCCTCAAGGAGCTGTATAAGGTCTGGGGCAGTATATGGTACTTTATCCCTGGTGGACTGTTCTTGTGACTGCTTTCATGGAACAATAGTCAACAGATGGTAATTTCCCCCAAGGGCATAGCTATCACAGGTACAGCAGGTGCAGGTACATCTGGGCCCATGAACATCATGGGCCCACGCTCCCTGGTGCATTGGCTGTCTAGAGGGCTTGGATGAGGGAGGGGAAGGGGAAAAGAAGGGAATTTGGGGTCTTGTGCTAGTGCTGAGGGGGAAAGGAGGGGTCTTTGAGGCATGCTCTTGGTACAAGGAGAGAAAGAGGATCATCTTGGAGCTATGGATGCCCCATCCTGTCCTGTTTTGTGGGATTGGTAAACTTTCAGATGGTGTCGCTGGCTGATGTGGAGTCCTTGTTGCCATCACTTGCAAACAAGATCCTTGCCCATCCTGGTTGGTGAAAGTCAGCCAGGAGACGTTACGGCCGTTGCTGGCTGGGGCGGTTAGTGCCTCCCTTCGGGAGGGCAGAGTGCCTGACTGACTGAAGGATGCTGTGGTTAGGCCCCTGCTCAAGAAACCATCTCTTGACACTGATGCTTCTGCCAGTTATCGCCCAGTCTCTAACCTTCCCTTTTTAGGGAAGGTTATTGAATGAGATGTGGCACAGCAGCTCCAGGAACGTCTGGACCGCACCGGTTTCCTTGACCCCTTCCAGTCTGGTTTTTGGCCTGGGTATGGTACGGAGACTGTATTGGTGGCATTATCAATTAATTATTAATTATTATTATAAACATTTATATAGCACCAGCCATGGACCTGGTGCTGTACAGAACATAGAAATAGATGCGGTCCCTGCCTGTGGCTTACAATCTAAAAGACAAGGAGGGGGAGACAGGGAGAGGGGACAGTGGGAGAGACAGGGGAGAAGACAAACAAATATTCAGGCGGATGCGAAGTCTCAGGTGTGTGTGCTTGGCTTGGTTACAATCAGGTTGGTTGCAGCAGTCAGCAGAGGAGGGCAGACAGTAAGTATATGGGGAACGACTAGCAGGCATTGGGAAAGGCGGCAAGGAAAAAGTGGGTCTTGACGAGGGATTTGAAGGAGCAGAGGGAGAGGGAAAGGTGGATGTGGGTAGGGAGGGATGTGGGTAGGGAGGGAGTTCCAGGCATGGGGGGCAGTGAGGGAGAAGGGTCGAAGGTGGTTAGGTGACCAGAAGAAATGAGGGTGAGGGAGGGAGGGGACAGCAGGAGAGCAGAGAGCGCATGCAGGAGTGCATAGGGAGATTAGGTCCGAGAGGTAAGGGGGAGCTTGGTTGTGGAGTGTTTTGAATGTGAATACCAGGAGTTTAAACAGGATACGTTCAGGAAGGGGGAGCCAGTGAAGAGAGAAGAGAAGAGGCTGCACATGGT
>QEPC01014402.1:6234159-6258277 GCA_003113815.1 Sphenodon punctatus | reverse complement strand
GTGGGAGGACTAGAGAGGGGACAGAGGAGGAGGAGGGGAGTTCACGGACTGGAGTACGGAGGGAAATTAGCACAGAGAGGTGGGGGAGAGCAAGGTTGTGAAGAGCTTTATAGGTGAAGTGTAGGAGTTTGTGCAGGATTCGTTCAGGAAGGGGGAGCCAGTGAAAAGAGGAGAGCAGGGGCTGCTCGTGGTCGAAGCAATGGGCAAGGTGGATGACCCTGCCAGCAGAGTTTTGAACAGAGATAAGGGAAGAAAGGTGAGAGTGGGGGAGGCCAGTGAGGTTACAGTAATTGAGGCGAGAGATGACCAGCTTGTGACCCACCACCCACCCTCTATACATGTTGCAGGGCTGAAAGTTTTCCCTATGGGTGCTCTGTAACGCATGTGTCTTGTCTGAAAACACCCTACGCCCCCCTCTTCCTTGTCTCCATTATCTTGACTTTCCTAGATTGTAAGCTCCTGGGAACACGGACATATCTCTAATCACAACTGTGCAGCACCAGATACATTGCTGGTACTAAAAATAATTTTGCAAGATCCAATATGGGATTGAGTTAAGGAATTTTAAATAGTCCCTTAAACTGTAAGATGGCTGGCTGTAAACACATATATGGCTGCACTCTGGAAGTGTCCGGAGTAGGTACTCCCAGTGCAGAGCTATTCTGCTGGCTGAACCTCATACAAAGACCAAGGAGGCCTTATTAATGTCAATGCAGGAGAATAAAAAGACTTAAGTGTCTCAGGCAAGTAAAACTGAAAAGACAGACAGAGGGAAAAACCTATGAACACAAAAGCTCAGAAGGATTGCATTGGAGTTGATTTTATATATATATATATATATATATATATATGTTTGGTGGGGAAAAAATAGCCTGAAAAAACTTAAAGCCAACTATACTTTCACAAAAAATCAAAATTTTCTTTGATGTCAGTATAAGGTACTGAAAATGTCAAAATATTGAAAATATCATTGATGCTGATATAACTTATCAAATTTAGTCTGAAATTGAAAATTTGTCATTTTGGAATGACAAAATGTCACCAATTGGTTGGTTTTTTTCCAGGTTCAAAACAGTACCTCATTTTTCTTTAAAACTGTATTAAAAATGTATGTGTATGTATATATAAAGCTATATAGCTTTATTTAAGCTGGCATACATGCAATTCCCATGAGTAGAATAAGTCTGGATGAGATCTCATATGATTGTGCCTTTGGTAAGAAGCAGGTTGGGAATACTACATCCTTACAATATCTGAGTGGGTCATTGAATGTCATTGACAATAAGCAGGGAAGGTGATTGACTACACAGCTCCCATTGATCTTTGTGCTTTTCACACAGAGAATCCAGAGAGGATACATAAATGTGAATTATGTTATGTGTAAAGTGATTTAACACAGAAATATTTTTTCAAACGAGGAATAGCAGAGTACATTATCACTAGCTGGTGGGATATGTTTTGGCAAGCGAGATGGAATCAGCAATGATTTAAGATTCTTGTGCCCCATCAACACGAAGAAGAAAAGATTCTCTTGGTGCTGCTGGTCAAAGCTGTCCTCCTAGATCCTTTTATTCCCCTGCTGCCCAGGCTTCCAAACAGAGGAGGAACAAATTGAGCTTTTCAGGTCACACATTTAATTTGAGTGGAGTCTTTAACAAGTCCTCTGGTTAGAATTTAACAAACCCAAATACCCAGCTAATTCAGCTTCATTAAGTACATTTAGTAGCGCTGAAACAACTGTCTTCTTTGAATTTGCCCACTTCAAATTCTATCGAATGAAGCAAATAATAATACCTGTTTGGTTCCCACTTAAACACATATCAATTTTAGACATATCGGTTCAGTTATTTCGTTGAGTACTATTAGTGCTATTGCATGTTGCAGTAGCCAAAACAAGGTAACCAAATAACTGACCTAACAAATAACGAAACAGCTGTAAATATGAGAATATCAGTTTTGGATGTGGATATTATTTTGATATTTGAATAGCTATCCAAAATCATGAATAATATCCGTAAAATACAAAATCCATTATTCATTTCAACTATAATGATAAGTACAATTTTCAAATTCAAATTTGTTTATTTTACATGGCCATAGGCCATTGCCAACATACACACACCAACAAACAAACAAATAATCCCAACACTCATTTTAAAAAGAAATTTAAGAAACCCCAAAAGAAGACATAACTGTTTTTAGGCAAACTGAACTGCATATTTCTCTGCTAGCCCTAATAACGAGCTAGCAGTCCCTTAACAAACTAAGTCTCCATTCACTACTCATGGGTTCACAGGAACCTGTGGAGACAAAAATTGACACCTCAAATTAAAAGCAAGTAGCAAAAATTTCATGACGGCTTTAGATATCTCAGGCTGAACGTCACATAGAGCTATCTCCAACAGACAAAAATCCGTTCTGCCAGGGAACTTCTCTAACAGACTTATGAGACTTTCAGAGCGCAATGCATCGTAAAGGTGACAGGAAAAGAGAATATGCTGGGTAGACTCTGTGGTTAGCATATCGAAAGAGCAAAGACAATCCCCATACTTGATGCCGGAAAAGCGTCCCTCTAACACTTTGGTAGGCAAAGCATTCAAGCGGGCACACATGAACACATGCTTTTCTCTAAACATAGCAGCTAAAGAGAGATATTTGGCCATTTTACCCAGCTCCGGGACCCAAGCTCTATAGCCACCTACTATGGTTAAAGCCTCCTGCCTTTCCGTATCCCCCAATCTCATCATCAAGATCTTGGCTCTAGCCGCCTCTATACTTCTGGTGGCAAGATAATTAATCGAAAAGCCCAAATGCTTCAAGTGCTTATCCATTATTCATTTCAGCTATAATGATAAGTACAATTTTTGTCAAAGGTCAGGTTTGATTAGCTTGATATTTCCTAGTTTGATTCATTTGAATAGTCTATTTGAAAAAGTTAAAATCCACTCATCGGGTCAAATGACAATACTCTACAACATGTGAACACAACCAAGGGTGAGGTCACATGAGCAGCGAGGGTGCAATCCCAGCACGGCCTTGTGGTTGGTAATCACCGCCACCACACTGCAGGGCAAGCAATGCAGGGCAAGCACAGGGAGCTGGGCACATGGTCCTGTTGGAGTCGCCGCTACAGCCAAGACAGGTCGTGGAACTGGCCAAACAAACATGTGCTCTTCCCTGCCCTACCTCCTTCCCCTGGCTGGACCCAAATCCCCCACCCTGGCAGGGACTTAGCTCTGCTGCAGAGCTCACCACATGATGGGCAGAAGGGGCCCAACCACATGGGTTGCCCTGCCCTATGTGGGGTAAAGCTGCTCTGCAACATGTCCTCAGAATTTTTCCGAGGATGCTGTCAGAGCGCAGCCTTGAACCCCTTGCCTCTGGGACAGTGGTTTTCCCCTATGCCATTGCTTTCTGTGCACTCTCTCTCTCTCACCTGCCAATGTCCCTATTGACTCCCAGCCTTATTATATAAGGCATCCTGGGAGCTGGGAAAGTTGGCTGGGCTTGTTGTTCCTGCTATAGCCTGCCTTCACTGTGGATTGACTACATCCCCTGTCAGGTTGTGTCTTTCTGTATTCCTTAGTTGTGCTCCCCTTTTCCTGGTCTGCATGTCACCTTTCCTTCCCCTCTTCCTCTCTAAGTTCTAGACTCTCTGTTCCTTGGACTCTGATATCAATTCAATTCAATTCAGACTTTATTAGCGAGACGGGACGTCATAGCCAACATAGAGTACAAACAAAACACACAAACAGTTAAAAATAAGATGACCAACATCATAAAACCAATACTATAAATAACATAAGAGTACTAAAACTTGAATCCAAGTTCAAAATCCAGTTACACAATCAAAAAGGTAATAGTAACTTAAAATCTAAGAACTGTTGTCTCCTAACAAAAAATTGAGTCAAAAACGTAGCCACCCGAGTAATCACCTCCTCACTCTTGTTAGCTAAAGCCAGAGTTACCAATGCTTCTTGCATCCTGCCTGGGTAGACAGCAAAAAGACCATCAAGATAGAGAGTTTTCAGCTCATCGTACAGGTGGCAGGTACACATTATGTGTGCTGTGGTCTCGGCCCCTAAATGATCGGAAGGGCATAGTCTCTGCGCAAAAGGCGTGGCATCATAACCACCCTCCAGAATCTTAGTAGGCAGGGCATTAAGCCTTGCCAACATGAATAACCACCTGCCTCTAGACGGAATAGGCAGGGCTAAGTAGGAGGCCATAACGTCCATAGGGGGAGCCCAGGACAAATAGTCACAGAGATGATTAGATAGACCTATCCTGGCCCTCTCCTCATGATAATCAACCTCCTGCCATCTTGCCAACACTTCGTAGCCAGCCCTCTGGTGGCTAATGGACAACAGATGGTCACATGAGTGTCCTAGGGTCAGCAGATGGGCTTCTACCTTAATAGCCCATCGGCATTTATATGGGACCCTGATATCTGTAGCACTGTTCCCTACTAGTGCTAGCTTGTTCCTTCCCTGTTTCCATCCCAGTTCCTACAGACATCTGCTAAGCCTTGGTTACCCACTGCTTCTTGGTTCCATGTTGGAGTCCTGTTTCCCTTACCTAGTTTTTAGTTTATTTATTTATTTATATTTATTTATCAAATTTCTACCCCGCCCCTCCTAAAACAGCTCGGGGCGGCTTACAATAAAAAGTAATCACATATATTAAAACATTTTAAAACAATTAAAACATTTCAAAATGCAAGTATTAAAACAGGGCCGGGGGTCACCATAAAACAATAAATAGGGTAGGGGAGATAAAAACCCTCTAACCCACCCACCCCTCCCCAAAGGCCTGGGCGAACAGCCAGGTTTTACAACTTCGCTGGAATGTCAAAAGGCTTGGGGTCAGGCAAGCTTCCTCCGGGAGGGAGTTCCAAAGGCGCGGCGCGGCCCGGCAACCAAGAATGCCCTCTCCATTGTGGTCCCCCGCTTAACATGGAGGACCTCCAAGAAGGCACCCCCGGCAGACTGAAGGAGCCTCTCTGGGGCACGGAGGGCGAGGCGGTCCCTGAGGTAGGAGGGGCCCAGACCACAAAGGGCCTTATAGATCAACACCAAAACCTTGAATCTGGCTCGGCACGCTATTGGCAACCAGTGCAGAGTCCGGAGCACAGATGTTATGTGCTCCCGACGACCTGTCCCCGTAAGGAGCCGGGCCGTCGCATTCTGCACTAGCTGCAGCCTTCGAACCAGGAACAAGGGAAGCCCCACGTAGAGTGAGTTGCAGTAGTCCAGCCTCGAGGTGACGAAGGCATGGATGAGAAAGACCAGGTCCGGGACGGAGACGCACAGACGCAGCCTCCGCACCAGATGCAACTGGAGGAAGGCAGCCTTTGTGACTGCCTCCACCTGTTGCTCCAGGCAGAGATCCGCATCCAGTATCACCCCCAGACTCCGGACTTGCTGAGCTATGGGAGGGCAAAACCCCCCAATATGGGGGGCCACTACCTCCCTCGCTCTCCCCACCATCACATCCGTCTTATCGGGGTTGAGCTTCAGTCTGCTCTGCCGCATCCATTCCACCACGGCCTCCAAACACTGGGATAACAAGGAGATGGCAGGGTCTGGGTCAATTGAAAAGGAGAAGTACAGCTGAGTATCATCAGCATATTGGTGACATCGCACCCCGAACCCTCTCACGACCTCCCCCAAGGGCTGCATATATACATTAAATAATAATGGATACAGAATAGAACCCTGCGGAACGCCGCATGATAAAGCGCGGGGGCAAGATGTCTCATCCCCCAACACCACCCACTGGCTTCTCCCCGAGAGGAATGAACGGAACCATTCAAGAACAGTCTCGTCCAGACCCCCCAGGTCATGTAGTCGTCTCAACAGCAGCCCATGGTCCATGGTGTCAAAAGCAGCCGAGAGATCTAGCAGGATGAGAAATGTCGAACATCCTGTGTCCATTTCCCAGCGGAGATCGGCCACCAAGGCCACCAACACCGTCTCAGTGCCATAGCCGGGGCGTAACCCAGATTGAAAAGAGTCTAGGAAACTGATGCTATCTAGATGCCCCTGGAGCTGGATCGCCACCGCCCACTCAATAACCTTCCCTAAAAAGGGAAGGTTAGAGACGGGTTGGTAACTGGCGAGCACGTCCACGTCCAAGAATGGTTTCTTCAGCAGAGGCTTTCACCAACCAGGACAGGCATGGATCAAGTTCACAACATGTAGCCCTCACAGACCCCAAGACATCTGCCGCATCGGCCGGCGTCACTTCCTGAAACTCCCCCCACAAAGCTGGACCAGACGGGGCCTCCATCACCTTGTGCTCTCCCCCTACTGCCCCTAATCCAGCGTCAAAGTCGGTCTGAATCCGAGCGATCTTGTCTTCAAAGTAGGTGACAAACTCCTCACAGTGGGCCTGGGACAAGTTCCCATCCAGGCGGAGGGAGGCCGGACTGACCAGCCCCCACACCACCCGAAGAAGCTCTGTCAGGAACTCCTTCCTTGCTGTCCTCACAGCCTCAACATAGGACCGCAAATGGGCCCTATGGAGAAGTGGGTCAGAGCCATATCGAGTCCGACGCCAGCATCGCTCCAGCCTCCTGCCTACTCGTTTCATACACCGCAGCTCCTCGGTAAACCAGGGGGCCCTGCGGTGACGAGACCAAGGCAGAGGGCATCTCGAGACCAAGGCAGTTCCCCTCCTTGCTCAGTGTCTTGTTTCCCTTAGAGTTGTGTATTGCTCCCTGCTATGTTCCCTTTCTTGCTAGGGATGGGCAAAAGCGGTTCGGATGTTCGGAGTTCGGACCAAACTGGGTCTGTTCAGACATCCGAACCAAACGTCCGAACCAAACTCTCAAATGACCGAACAGTTCGGTTGTGTTCGGATAAGTTTGGATGAGTTCAGGGGCAGGAAAAACATCTTTTCAGGGGAAAAAAAATATTAAGTTTCTGTTTCTGTTTCACGTAAGTTTCGGTTTCGGATTCGATAGTGCTATTTTTGACTGTTCGGCCAAGTTTGGGCAACCCGAACTCGGCTGAACAGAACCATCAAACCCGAACTCGGGTTTTGAACCGAACGACCGAACATGCATTCTGTTCGCCCATCCCTATTCCTTGCTAAGTACCTAGTTACTTTTCCTGTCCTCCCCAAGTGCCAGATTCACCTTACAGTTGTGTTTTCCCCTAGGCTTCTTCCTTCCCTGCTATGCTCCTGATTCCTTGTGTTGTTTCTTGTCACTGTAGTACCTTGTTACCCCCCCAGTTTAGCTCTCCACCTCTCTGTATGACTGCATAGTCCTCTATCGGCTTGATGCCCTGATTAGCATCTAGTTCCTTCCATTAGCCTCTCAGTCTAGCTAGAGCCTCTAGTCTCTTAATAGCTTAGTTTCTGCGCGATGGTTTCCTTGTGGGTTTTAGTCCTCGCTAGTATTGTCTATTCCTTCTTTATTGCTTAGCTTCGTCCTGCCCAATGGAAGTCTCAGTCTGAAGAAACTATTTCATGAGCCAGATGATGAGAGAGTTCCTGATGATGAGCTCTGGTCTTAGCCTTATGGCTTACCCATTTTGATATTTTGAGAGGGAACTGTGGCCTTGTGGCTCCTCCCTTGGTTACTATAGTTGCAGGAACTCAAGGTTCTACTAGTGGGAGACTCTTTGAGTTCTAGCTCTTCACAGTAGGTGGCGCTACCCCCTCCCCTTTTGAGAATCCTGACAGATGCATTGTGTATCAGGCAGCTGTTCTCTCCGCCACAGGGTTGGGAACATCTGACTGCCACTGGCCACACAATGCACTTCATCATGGGGCCTGGCTGCCCTGGGAGGAGTAAGGCTTCCCAAGGCATGGTAGCCTCCCCTTCCTGTCTCATCTGGCTACACCCTAATGGAGCCACAAGTTACCAAATTTCCAAATAAGGAATGGAGAATATCCAGTTAAAAATTCTGAAAAAATTCCACACATCCCCATGCAAACTTTGTTTGAGAAGTTCTCGAGTGAGATGTGAAATGGTGAACTCAAATTTGCAAGTGGGAATTCATGAAATCCAATGAATCGTGTCTCATATTTTTTCAGTCAAAATTCCAAGTTAGCATAGTCTAGGGATGGGTGAACGTGGTTCGGATGTTCGGAGGTCAGACCGAACTTGGTCTGTTTGGACGTCCGAACCGAACTCTCAAATGACCAAACAGTTCAGTTGTGTTCGGATGAGTTCGGGGGCAGGAAAAATGTCTTTTCAGGGCCAAAAAAAAATAAGTTTCGGCTTCGGTTTTGTTTCAGTTAAGTTTCAGTTTCGGTTTCGATAGTGCTATTTTTGACTGTTCAGCCAAGTTCAACCAACCCGAACTCGGCTGAACTGAACCATCGAACCCGAACTCGGGTTTCGAACTGAACGACCGAACATCCAAACATCCAAACCACATTCTGTTCGTCCATCCCTAGCATAGTCAGTACATGACACCATTCTACAAATGATTCAGAGTACACTATAGCTTTCTTTGGTATTCCTCTAATGCTCTGGACCATCCTTGGGCAAATCTGCACCATCTTTATTCATGGGGGAAAGCTATATGACCAGGCTAGTTGGTGGGCTGCTGACTCTGCCTTCTAGAACTCATCAATGCTGAGCTAGAGGGGTTCTTCTGTGTGAGATGTGAAATGACCCCTGCTAGTCTGAGGAGCGAAGTTGATGCTCTTGCTTTGCCAAAGGATATCAAGGCATTAGATCATTGCATGTATGTAATGAAACAGCTGAAAAGCCACAGGGCATGTGTCGACTACTGAATGAATCTCTTCCGTACAGCCCTGCTGGAATGCATCCTGTCCATTAACTCTTTCCATCAAACTGGAGGCAGCATGAATGATCAAATGGTGACACATAATTATGGCCAAAAGAGTTCAGCTGTTTGGCTGTTCTAGTATTGCCAAGGCAACAGGGAGAAAACAGGGAGAAGACAGGGGAATGAGAATGGTGTCAAGGAGGCTAAGGGATGCAGCAGGTCAAAATGATTGTGCAAGGCTGATTCACAGCTCACTCAAGACAAATAGCGTTCAAGATAAAACCTTAAAGTGCTGCCAATATGTAGCTACCAAAGAAGGCATTGTGCCTGTTAAAAATGTGACCAGAGAAAGGACATAGCAGCCACTGTACCAGACCAGACTAGCGGTCCAGAATCCTCTCTCTCCAAATGAACAATATTCTTAACAGAGCTAAAACTTATATGGGAAAATGTATTTACAAAGATTATTTGCATATTCAAAAGCAACCAATTGTCTGATTCAATCCTTGCCAGCCATGCAATATTTGGCTGTTTGAAATTTAGTTTATTTCTGAACTGAACTGTCTTTCAATTTCTTAGGTATTTCATTAACCTTGGGTCAGTATTTTGATTAGTTTGGTATTTTGTTTTTTGTTCCGTTTTCATTTTGGGTACTTCTTTCACTTCATTTTGGAACTGTTGTACAATAATATGGTGGGCAATGTTGCTTTTCTGTTAAGATTGGGGTAATGGCACCATTGTACAACAGTATAGTGTGAAATAGCAACGTTGTGGCGGAGATTAAATGAATATCATGGTCTAATTTGAATTCAGCTAGTTTGAAATTGAACTGTATCTGAAAACAGATGGTAGCTAGAGTTGAAACAGATATTCCCCCCACCCCAACCCCCACCCCAATGGGTATACTTGTTGGAATTGCAGTGCCCAAATGATTTTAGATGGATTGGGTACTAAATGGTATCCATTTAGTGCCCAATGAGTCACCCAAATTACCATTACTATTACTGAATTACCAGTTTTCCATTCCTAAATTACCATCATTCTATTTCACATCATTTTACTGATTACCAATTTACTATTTTTTTGTCCATTTCTATTCAACTATTATTATCCCATGTCAGAAAGACACTACAACGGTAACATAGTAAGTTGGTATTGGTTGGTAAAATGATACGCACTAAAATGGAAAGTTGGTAACTCGGTAACAATAATACCCAGTATTTCGGGTAATTGGGAACCCATCTCGGAATTCAGGCACTGACTGGTGACCCTATAGGCTACCCACAAATTTGGTTCCTGTTTCAGTTCTATTAATAAACACTATTCAGTTCCCACTTTGCCAGTCATCAGCATGACATCTTCCATAGATGGCTGGCAGGCTTCTCTGGGTGATGCCATACAAGAGACAGACCTTATTGCATTCTGGGAGTTGTAGTCTAAAGGCTGGCAAGTGTGTATGCATGAAGTGGTGTGTTCAAGCCTTCGGACTCCTTTTCCAAGGATCATGTGGGCTGGGGGAAAAGCTAAACAGATCATCTGGCTTTGAAAATACTGCTGTGGCAAAGACATGCCGAGGAAGAAAGCAGAAATGGACTCATAAGCTCAGTGCATTCACCCTCCTTCTGCAAGCAAACCCAGTGCATGGAGAAGACAAGTGGGGGCTGGGCTAGGGCATGAGCTGACAGCTGGGGCTGGGCCAGTAGTCACTGAGGGCCGCCTCCCTCCTTCCTCTCCTTCCCCCCGCTTCCTTCAGAGTTCTGAAAAACACCCCGAGCCTTGGTTGAGGGGCTGGTTGGTACTTGGCTCCCTCGGTACTCAGTAAACCAAGAAGAATAGTATGATCCTCGGCTAAAACTGAATAAAACCGAGTACCGAGCTTCATCTCTAGTCAAAAGGTTGCAGGGTGAGGGGGTGTCCAGGAAGGGAGTGAACATGAGATTTGGATCAGGGTGCAGGGTCAGGAGGATCAAGGATGGGAGCGAATGCAAGGACCCAGAGCAACAGGACTGTGTCTGGGAGCAAGGACAAGGACAAGAAGAGCAAGGCTGCAGAAGAAAGGTACAGAGCAAGAGCTGCGAACAGAGCTGGAAATAAGAAGAAAAGTTGTTATTCCGTCCAGCTTTCTGCTGCTATCGGCAAGCCTTGAATGCTGGATGCCAGCCAACCAACCAGGAAGCCAGGACGTGGTCTGAAGCCAGACCGGAGGGGTGTAGCAGAGGTCAGACAGGGAGGCCTATTGTGGGAAGTGGCTGGGCCCAATGCAGACTGAGGCAGTGGCACAGGAGGACTGACTGCTGATCCAGACCCCCTGAGGGTGTGGGTTCAAGGCTGGGTCCTTACAGTTAGTAGATACTAAATCCTTCCCTATTAAGCCCTCACCCCTCTGGCCCTGGTTTCAGACTAGTAACTCATTGTTGTGGTAAACCAGGTAACCACTGCAGTATTATCCATTTATTTGGTTTGTGGATTAGCCGTCGCAGCAATTTGTTAACAAATTCATAGCAGATGTACTATTCATTGTAACTCTAAATAATGCTGCTTAGCTGTATCTGGCACACTGTGGTATTCAGAGAGAGCATCAGCTGTTTGTGAAACTGAATTCCTGATGCCACCTTTGTTTACTGCTTTGTCTTTAAGAGACAGATTTTCCTCCATTGCTCCCTTCTCATCTGTATTTCAGCCTATGCGCATACTGCTGAACTTATCTTCCTGAATGACACGTGTGCCATCTGGCTGCCAACCAGTTTAACGATGCCATTGAAGGTCTCCTTCCTGCTTCGGGTGGTGATAGCAGCCTGATTTTACCCCATTGGCACAGACTAATGAAGCCACAATACATAATGCTTCCTCTCAGGCAAATGCTATTCTAAAGCATCCCTCTGTCAGCTTCCACTTGCCTCCCTGCAGTTGAGCACTGCCACTAATTAGCGTAATGAGCTTTCCCCGATTCACCTTCCACGTTTGACTGATTTTGTCACACTGGACAATCCTTTCTTCTTAAGATAAATGAAGCCGAGTCTCTGTTCCTTCCGCTCCATGTGTCTAAACCGTGTTGCCACCTTGTTCCACTCCCTCTGTAATCAGTCCTCCTTTTTGTCTCCCCAGGCACATTTCATTAAGTCATGGTTTGCTACAGACCAAGGAGGGGCATGAGATGAAACAAGCGTCAACCCCCAGCTAACACTATCAAGGTCATAGTCAAACAAGGCAGTGCTGATCAGCTGAAGGGGCGAGGTAGCAGCATTAACAGAGACTGGTTATGGTACATCCTAGATTCACTCACATTAATGATCATTATTCTTATTTGCTTTAATAGTCAATGGGCAATAGTACAAGGCATTACATAAGTGAGCCTACCTCACATATCATGCTCTGCACCTTGGGGTAGTTATGTACCTTGGTGGAAAGTCTATATAGTGAACTGGGCCTGATTCCATGCCCCGTGCGCAACCCTTGCACACGCATGTGCACGCAACCTGGTTCTACCTCCATTGTGCATGCATCATGCCACATGGAATCTACATGGGACCCACACAAATCCCGGATGGACGGGATTTGGGATTGCAGCCACTGGCCTCCACAGTACAATGTCCCTGCAATGGACTTGTCCATGGGTTGTGTGCATGTGCGAGCAGCTTGCGCAGGGGACGGGATCAGCCCCACCAACTATATCGTCTATATATTATAGTCCGTAGAATTAGGGCTGAAACTGCATTTTCACCTGGATTCCATTTTCAACAGAATCCAGTCATTTTGCTATGACTCCCATTTTGCCAGATTGTTCTAAAAACTTTTGCTCCCTTATCCACATGAAATTGTTTGATCGGAACGGCGAATGGAATTTCACCATGGATTAAATCTGTGTTAAAATGTTGATAACTGTTCTGAAAATGTGGAAAAAATCTGCAAAAATGGAAGGGCAGTTTCAATCCAGCTCTACACAGAATACACTACGATGAATAGGTTGCTACTAAGCTCCACCATAAAATCACAAAAGCAAAGAAATGAAAATGTAAGGCATTAACATAGAGCTGAAATGGTTATTCACCACTATTCACGAACTGGCCAGATCCACAGTACAGGATCTGATCAAACATGGATTGGATACCGAGCGGTATCCGTTCGTTGTTCAGTGCATTAACCAGTCACCCATTTTACTTAATTTACTGCATCACTGCACAATACCACAATGTGCAGCTTACCTTATTGCCATTTACCGCATTGCCCATAATTCCTTTCCTGTCTACTCTGTCCATTTGGACCTGATTTCAAGCTAGTAACAGTAACATTCAGTTAGGCGGTAATATGGCAATGGTAATACAGTAAAGTGGTTAACTGTTGTGGTATTATTCTGTTTGTTAGATAGCTGCCATGGTGATTGGTTTTCGGCCAGATAACCGCTAACTGTCTGGAATGTCAGATATTAACTATGGATAATAAATTTCGACTCCACCCTTTCAGAAACAGTAACAGAGGCAGAGGTAAGGAATGCCCTGTCTGGTCCTTCTTTGTGGGATCAGTTTCAGTTGGTGACGCCTGCTGAGGAAGGGGATGTGCTTGGTTCTGTTCAGGCCACAATGTGTGAACTTTACCAGGATGCCTGGTCAAGGCCAGCAGGGAGATGGTAAGACTGTTGCTGGCTGGGGTTGTCAAAGTCTTGCTTGGGGAGGACAGGCTGTTGGATGTTTTTAAGGAGGCGGTGGTCCAGCCGCTCCTCAAGAAGCCATCTCTGGACTTTGACTCCCCAGAAAGCTATTGGCCTGTCTCTAACCTTCCCTTTCTAGAGAAGGTTATTGAACAGGTAGTAGACCGTCAGTTGCAGGGTAGTGGCTCGACAACTGCAAGAGCATCTGAACCACATCCGTTTTCTGAATCCCTTGCAGTCCAGCTTTTGTCCAGGCTATGGCACTGAGACTGCACTTGTGGCTTTGGTCAATGAACTAGACCAGGGTCAGTCAACCCTGCTGATTCTGTTAGATCTGTCGGCTGCCTTTGACACTGTTGACAATGAGATGTTGGTGACTTGCCTGCGGGACAGAGCGGGAGTGGGCAGAATTGTTCTTGAATGGTTCTGCTCCTTCCGGGCTGGGAGAACTATTTATTTTATTTTGATTTAACAGATTTTTATCCCACTCTCCTCACCTCAGTGGCTCAGAGCGGCTAACAAAACGATAAAAACAACAATATAAAATCACTTGAATAGTTTAAAACATCATAAAAACACATCCTTCCCCCCCCCAACCCCCTCCCTCCCCCCCCCTCCCACCCCACCCCTCATCCCTACCCACTTCACCCTACCCCGACCCCTCGCCAAATGCCTGATGGAACAGCCATGTTTTACAGTTCTTCCGGAATGTCGGAAGGTCCGGGGCCAATCGCGCCCCCACCGGGAGAGAGTTCCACAGGCGCGGCGCAGTGACTGAGAACGCCCTGCTCTGTGTGGCCCCCTGAGACACCCAGGGGACCGCCAACAGCGCACCCCCAGTCAACCGCAGGGGCCGATCCAGAACCCAGGGAGTGAGGCAGTCCCACAGGTAATCAGGGCCCAAACTAGGCGGGTGGTGCTTGGGGACTGTTCATCTCCCCGAGTCCTCTCGTGTGGAGTTCCATAGGGTTCCATCTGTCGCCTCTCCTGTTCAATGTGTATATGCAGCCACTGGGCAAGGTCATGAGATGGTTTGGGGTGTGGTGTCATCAATATGTTGATAAAACACAACTCTCTTTTTTTCATCTGCCCCAGTCCCGGCAGTCTCAGTGCTTACTCGAGGTTTGGCGGCTGTGGTGGACTAGACGAGGAAGAGCCATGTGAAGTTGAATCCCAACAAGACAGAGGTGATGTTAGTGGGTAAGGCAGGGGGTGTAGCATCCCCTGTCATTGATGAGGTTTCTCCACCAGTGGTCCACCAGGTTTATAGTCTGGGAGTACTCCTCGATTCCCAGCTCTGCCTGAATCTCCATGTGGGGTTTGTGGCAAGGAATGCATTTCGCCAATTACATCTGGTGCGGCAGCTTCAGCCATTTGTCTTGGACTCTGACCTGGTCACTATCATCCATGCTTTTATCACCGCAAGACTAGATTATTGTAACACGCTCTACGTGGGGCTGCCCATGGTGACAGTTCGGAGACTGCAGCTGGTGCAGAATGCGGAGACCCACCTCCTAACAGAGATGGGTCACCATGAGCACATTAAACCAGTGGTCTGAGCTCTAGGAGGTATCCAGTCCCGGAGATTATGGGTGTAGAGGTCCTGCACATGGTGTTCGATTTGGCGGGGGGCAAGCTAGGGGTGCTGCTGGTGTACCGGGCCCCTTCCTGCCCGGCGGCATCCCTTACCACTCTAGCGGAGCTGGCCTCGGAGGTGGTGTTGGGCTCCCCCAGGACTTTGGTTCTGGGGGACTTCAACGTCCACGCTGATGCCGGCCTTGTTGGGGCGGAGCGGGAGTTCATGGCCGCCATGGCAACTATGAACTTGTCCCAGGAGGTGATCTGCCCGACCCACGTGGGGGGACATACCCTCGACCTGATCTTCGGCTCTGGCCTTGAGGCGGGGGGTCCGGTTGTGGGGGAGGTGACAGCGGTGCCCTTGTCGTGGACGGACCATTACCTCCTTCAGGCCGGTCTTTTAGCGCGCCCCCTCCAGAAGGGGAAGGGACCAGTTAGGATGGTCCGCCCTCGGAGGCTGATGGAACCCCAGCGGTTCCAGGAGGTCCTGAGGGAGCTTACCCTGGATGTGGACGGTCACTCTGTGGATGAGCTGGTCCGGCATTGGAACATCTTGCTGGAGGAGGCCATTGACAGGGTGGCTCCGAGGCGCCTTCTGCCTCGGTCTCGTCACCGCAGGACCCCTTGGTTTACTGAGGGGCTGCGGTGTATGAAGCGTGTGGGCAGGAGGCTAGAGCGACGCTGGCGTCGGACTCGGTCTGTCTCCGATCGTCTTCTCCATAGGGCCCATTTGCGGTCCTATGTGGAGGCTGTGAGGACGGCGAGGAAGGAATTCCTCGCCGTCCTCATAGCGTCTGCGAAGTCGCGTCCAGCGGAGCTGTTTCGGGTGGTGCGGGGGCTGGTTAGTCCGGCCTCCCTCCGCCTGGATGGGGACTTGTCCCGGGCCCGCTGTGAGGAGTTTGTCATCTACTTCGCAGACAAGATTGCTCGGATTCAGGCCGATTTCGACGCTGGGTTGATAGCAGTAGGGGAAGAGCGCGGGGGGGCGGAGGGTCCGTCTGGTCCATCTTTATGGGGTGAGTTTCAGGAAGTGACGCCGGCCGATGTGGTGGATGTCCTGGGGTCTGTGAGGGCCACGTGTTGTCAACTAGATCCATGCCCGTCCTGGTTAATAAAAGCTTCCGGGGAGACGTTGGGGACGGTGCTGGCGAGGGTGGTGAATGCGTCCCTTCGGCAGGGGAGGTTGTCGCCTTGCTTAAAAGAGGCTGTGGTGCGCCCCCTGCTGAAAAAACCATCGTTGGACGTAGACGCGCTCGCCAGCTACCGACCTGTCTCTAACCTTCCCTTTTTAGGGAAGGTTATTGAGCGGGCAGTGGCGCTCCAGCTCCAGGGTCATCTAGATAATATCGGGCTCCTTGACCCTTTTCAATCTGGGTTCCGCCCCGGCTATGGCACCGAGACGGCGTTGGTGGCCTTGGTGGACGACCTCCGCCGGGAGATGGATGCGGGATGTTCGACATTTCTCATCCTGCTCGATCTCTCGGCCGCTTTTGACACCGTGGACCATGGGCTGCTGTTGAGACGACTGCGTGACCGGGGGGGTCTGGACGGGACTGTTCTTGAATGGTTCCGTTCATTCCTCTCGGGGAGGAGCCAACGGGTGGTGTTGGGGGAAGAAACATCGAGCCCCCGCGCCTTACCGTGTGGCGTTCCGCAGGGATCGATCTTGTCTCCATTATTATTTAACATCTATATGCAGCCCTTGGGGGAGGTCGTGAGAGGGTTCGGGGTGCGATGTCACCAGTATGCTGATGATACTCAGCTGTACCTCTCGTTTTCTACCGACCCAGACCCTGCTGTCTCGGTGCTATCCCAATGTTTGGAGGCCGTGGCGGATTGGATGCGGCGGAGCAGACTGAAGCTCAACCCAGATAAGACGGAGGTGATGGTGGTGGGGAGGGCGAAGGGGGTGGTGGCCCCCCTGGTTGGGGGGGTTTGCCCCCCTGTAGCTCAGCAGGTCCGGAGTCTGGGGGTCATATTGGACGCAGACCTGCGGCTGGAGCGGCAGGTGGAGGCAGTCGCTAAGGCTGCCTTCCGCCAGCTTTATCTGGTACGTAGGCTGCGTCCGTATGTCTCTGGCCCGGACCTGGCCTCCCTCATCCATGCCTTCGTCACCTCGCGGCTCGACTACTGTAACGCGCTCTACGTGGGGCTTCCCTTGTTCTTGGCTCGGAGGCTGCAGCTTGTGCAGAATGCGGCGGCTCGTCTTCTTATGGGGACGGGCTGCCGGGAGCATATTACACCGGTGCTCCGAGCCCTGCACTGGCTGCCGATAGTGTGCCGGGCCAAGTTCAAGGTGTTGGTGATGATCTATAAAGCCCTACACGCCGGTCTCGGCCCCTCATACCTTAGGGACCGCCTCACCCTTTGCGCCCCAGAGCGGCTCCTGCGGTCTGCCGGGGGTGCCTTCCTGGAGGTCCCCCGTGTTAAGCGGGGGGCCACGATGGAGAGGGCATTCTCGGTAGTGGGGCCGCGGCTTTGGAACTCCCTTCCGGAGGAAGCTCGCCTGGCACCTAGCCTATTAACATTCCGGCGTAGTTGTAAGACCTGGCTGTTCGCCCAGGCCTTTGGGAGGGAGGGGTAGGGGAATGTTTTAGTTCCCCCACCTTATCTATATTTACATTGATTTTTTGCCCTGTTTAATATTTTAATATGGTGTTTTTATAAATTTTTAAAATGTTTATTGTATGTTTTGATATTGTAAGCCGCCCTGAGCTGCATGGCAGGAGGGGCAGGGTAGAAATTTATAAAATAAAAATAAATAAATAAATAAATAAATACACTGGCTGCCAATAATCTTCCTGGCCTGGTTCAAGATGTTGAACTTACTTATAATACTCTATATGGCTTGGGGCCCACCAATCTGCAATACCGCCTCACCCCCATTTCTGGATCGACCCCTGCGGTCTTCTGGGAGTGCCTTTCTCGAAGTGCCCCGAGTGGCTCGGGGGGGGGGGGACTATGGAGAGGGCATTCTTGGTGGATGCACCTAGACCGTGGAACTCCCTTCCAGTGGAGGCCCGGGTGGCCCTGGATCTCCCCTCCTTCCACTGACAATGAAGACATGGCTGTTCAGCCAGGCTTTCGGTGAGGGAGATGGGAGGGGGGGGTCTTTTGTTTATTCTTTAATATCCCCCTTGGTGAACTGTATTGTGTTTTATATATATATATATATATATATATATATATATATTGTATTTATATTGTATTTTTATCTTTTGTACTTTTTAGCTGCCCCGAGCTGCTTTGGCAGGAGGAGCAGGGTAAAAAATAAATAAATAAATAAATATGCATGACATGGAAACTTACGACTTTTCCTCTGTTTTTGCCAATTGTTGCTATTTTTCGTGAGTTGAAAAGAGTTACTATGGGGCTGATCCCAAGCCCTGTGTGTGCCCTACGTGCACCCCTTGGAGCTGTGAATATGCAAAGCTCCAGCTAAGTGCTGTAAAGGTGCCGTAAAAGACGCAAACAGTAACAAAACGTCCTGGAAAGTGATGGAAAGTGAGAAAAAATGATGGGAAATTATGGAAAATCACAGGCACCAATATCAACAATGGTGGAAGCATGGAATCACTGGAGACTGATGAAGTGCTGATGAACACTCGCAAGCTCTCCCAAAGGGTTGGAATTTCCCTGCAGGACAGGAACATTTGCTCTCGTCGTAATCCTACACAACAGCTCCATTTATGTACTCGGGGAGACAGAGTAGCGCCGACAGATCACTTGAGGCTCTAGGCTGCCACCCACAACTCGATGGCACTGCCTGGAGCAACTACCAGCTAAGACTGGAGGTGCAGCAGCCATCTACCGAGCAGACAGACAGGAGCTCTGCCTCGGGCCAGTGCCCTGGTTTGGCCAGCCTGCTCCCCTGGCGAAACTCCAGGATGTTCCAGAACGCCACTTCCAGGCTGCCTCTACTCCGCCTGCGTTTAGAGGCATGGGCCACCCAGAGGTGAGGTGGTGGAGCAGAGGCAGGACTGCCGTCTATCTATTTACACCCCTTGTCTCTTTGCCACGTCAAGCAGCAAAGCAACATGATGAAGGAACTGAGCTTCTTTCTGTTTTTCACCCAAAGACCCGCCCCTGGAAGTCATCAGGGAGCGAGAGTCACCAGTGCGGTGTCCCTGCTGAACCTGCAGCCCAGGAGTCACAATGTTGCCTGCCATCAATGCAGCCTGTGCTGCCCCACCACTCACATGTGCTGTGCTGGGGAAGCAGAGCCTGGAGGCTGTCTTGGATCTGCTTGCCACAGCTGGAGCCTGCCTTGTGTCTCTGCTGCACCACTGCCATTGCTTCCTCGTTCTTCGAGGAGCAGAACCTGGAGCCTGCCTGCCCCACCTGGAGCTCACTCACCACCATCGTTGCCCTGACAGTGGGCTTCATGCCCATCTAGGGCTCTTGCTGCCCTGCCACAATTGCTGCCCCTGCTGGGGGAGCAGAGCCTGACCTGAGCCTGCCTGCACGGGCTGAAGCACACCTGGGGATGCCAACACTGATATCACTGTGATCATGCCAGGGCAGGGGTGTCCTTCTACACTGGGAGGCCTCCAGTCATAAAGCGCTGCTGTAAATGGAGTATCTGAATTGAACTGAATCCAAGCAGGGTCAAGATGGGGTGGGGAGTTGATTAATTAATTATCTCAATTTCCATTAAACGGAATTGCAGAGAGGAGACTGAATTTATGCATATTTATGCAAATTATGCAGTGCTCCCAAGTAGTCACTTACATCACTGCAGTGCTCATCACTAGAAAAAGGTTGCACAACCCTGGTCTAGGGGCTAATGACCCATCACCGCCGCTTTTCAGGCAGGGAGGTGTGTCTATTTCAAAACAAGTTTTACGAGGTCAGAGCCAGCTGCCGTTAATGGATGGTTCACATTTTACGACTCATCGGAGAATGCGTAAAATGCCCATAGTCTGAATGGCAGCAGACTCTGCGTTCTGGTTTCATTTATTTATTTATTATTAAAATGTGTGTGCCGCCCCCTCCTGCTACAAGCATCTCGGGGCGGCTAACAACATTTTAAAACACATAACTTAAATACACTTAAAACAATCGAAACCCCCCAGATTAAAATAACCCATACCCAAACCCTCCCTAACCCAACCCAGCCCCCTGCCCACTACCCGTCTCTCCCACCCCTACCCACTCCCTTCCCCGAAGGCCTGAATGAACAGCCAAGTCTTACAGGCGCGGCGGAAGACCAGCAGATGCGGGGCCAGTCAAGCTTCCTCTGGGAGGCAGTTCCACAGCCGCGGTGCAACCACCAAGAACGCCGTCTCCATTGTGGCCCACCGGCTAACCCGGGGGACCTCCAAGAAGGCGCCCCCAGCAGACTGCAAGGATCGCCCCAGGACCCGAGGAGTGAGGTGGTCTCTCAGATAGGAGGGGCCCAAGCCATATAGGGCTTTAAAGGTTAAAACCAGCACCTTGAATCGGGCTCGGAATGCTATAGGCAACTAGTGCAGAGCTCGGAGCACTGGTGTTATGTGCTCCCTATGGCCTGTCCCTGTCAGAAGACGGGCCGCTGCATTCTGCACCAGTTGCCGCTTCCAAACACCATCATCAGGGGCAGCCTCATGTAGAGGCATTGCAGTAATCCAATGCTTTGAAAAAACCTACATCTGAAAATCACACCTACATCTGAAAATCAGCTGTGCCAGGTCATTATCCCTTAGACAATGGAAGCCTGATGAGTTTTTCTCCTGGGGGAGAAACTTCACAAACTTCTGATCTGTCTCCCTGGGTACATCAGAGAGAGCTCTGTGCACACATTGGATGAATGAGAATTGTACCCAAACATCCCGATACACAAAACGGTTAATCCAGAGTAGCTCCATTCAAACCCACAATGCTAGTGTATACCTGGTATCCATGAGAAAGAATAATCCTACGCTTAATCCAGACCCCAGCTGGGATGAAGTGTGGGATGATTCCGAATAGGGGTAAATGTATGGACTGGAGCATTTTTTTTAAAATGAACACTGCTATGTGGGAAAAGGACGGGGCAGGTGTCAATTGTTCAGGGTAGAATGGGACAGGAAAGGCATCAGTGAGACTCCTCCAGACTCAGTGATTTGTGGATTAAATCCCACGGTGACATCCCAGAATTCCATAAACCTTTTATTTATTTATTTTGCCCATATTGGGCTTAATCCTGACACCATTGAACTCCCATTGAGCTAAGATTGCACCCAGGTCTAGCCTGTTAGAAAGCTGGGCTCTACTTAGTAACATCCAGGCCTTTTAAAATAAACAGTTATTTTTGTTTAAAGAATGTATAATTAAAAAGGCAATAGATACGACGACCAGCTATATTGATGTCCCCTGGCGAGATGAACTAAGCACACCGATTATTCTACCCACTCACTCCCATAACTCAAAGATGTCATCTCCTTTCTCAAGGTAGGATTCGGATCAGGTGCTGGGTTTTTTTTTGAGGTGGGAAGTTGTCCAGCTCAGTAATGGAGCAGAAAAAAAAGGAACTCCATTCTTCCCAATGCAATGCATGCAGGGCCACGGTGTGATTTATAGCAGAATTGGCCACTGGCTGACATGTAGGAAGACACACTACACTTCCCCTGTAAGTAAATTATAGCTCTGTCAAGGCGCCATTAACTGAAATATGCTGAGTAGTAGCTTGCAAAATATCATGAAACAATGAAGCTCACCACTTTCAAGTGACTCTTCTCCTCCTGGGCAGGCTGGCAGAGTGCAAAAGGTGGGTAAGGGAGTCAAGTTCTAACGTAGGTTGGGAATGTGCTATGGTGATTCATTTTTGACTAATACCCACAGTTTCACTGGGAATTCTCATTTACAGTCAAGGTTTTACAAGACAAGGTAAAGCCCTGTTTGTTTAGAAGCTGGAATAAGATACATTAAAGTCAGATCCACCAAATCTGGAGATTTGCCAAATACCAGGCCTGAACATCTTCCAGAGGCAATGTAAGTTCTGTCTGTCTGGCCAGGTATTTAGTAAGTGGGGATAGAGATTGGGGAGTTGTTTTAATGGGAATTGTATATCTTGGTTTTTATACAGTTTATATTCTTAGGGCTCTTATTTTTTGTATATTTTATACATATATTTTATGTTACCCACCCTGAGCCGGGGGGAGAGGAAGGAAGGAAGGAAGGAAGGAAAAGATGTCCATTGACTTTAAAGACTTTTTGCTACATGGCATACACATGGGAAACACACTCACATGCCGTAGACATAATTATGGTGGAAGAGGGGCAGAGGGCATGCATCACACCCCCAAATATGAGAGCGATATGATTGCCTTCATCACTCACAAATAACGTTTAGCTCCAGCTAGCTATCACCCTGTCTCTAACCTTCCCTTTACAGTGATTATTGAATGGGTTCCATTATTGAATGAGCCCAACAGTTCCAGGCTCATCTCGACACTATTGGATTCCTGGACCCATTTCAGTAAGACTTTTGTCCTGGGTATGGCATGGAAACTGCCTTGTGCTCCTGGTCGACGATGACGATAAGGATGATGATAAGCACTTGTATAGCACCAGCTGTGTACCTAGCGCTTTACAGAACAATGAGATGGACGCGGTCCCTGCCTATGGCTTACAATCTAAAAGATTCGGCGGGGGTGGACAAGGAGAGGGGACATAGGGAGAGACAAGGGATAAAACATTCAAGCGGATGCAAAGTCTCCGGTGCACGTGCTTGGCTTGGTTGCAGTTATGGAGGAGTCAGAGGGAGGGCAGACAGTAAATGTTGAGAGGAAAGTTCTAGCAAGCGTCAGGAAAGGCAGCGAGGAAGAGGTGGGTTTTGAGGAGGAATTTGAAGGAGCGGAGGGAGGGGGCAAGGCAGATGTGGGCAGGGAGGGATATACACCTGAGATTGACAGGAGGAATTGCACCCTGCTGATCTTAGATCTTTTAGAGGCCTTTGACACAGTTGATCATGAGATGTTGACATGTCTGCGGAATCTGGTGGGGGTGTGCAGGACCTCTCTTGAGTGGTTCCATTTTTTTCTGTATGGTAGGTCTCAGTGGGTGGTGATTGGCAACTGCTAGGCTCATTGTCCCCTTGTGACCTTCCCTGTGGTGACCTGCAGAGTTCCGTCTTGTCTCATTCTTGTTCAATTCGTATATGAGGCCACTGGGCAAGATCATTTTGAGACTTTGACTGAAGTGTCATCAATATGCTGATGACACCCAGCTCTACCTCTCTTTTTCATCCAACCCAGGTCCTGCAGTCTTAGCGCATACCTGATACCTGGATGAGGATGGGGGCTGGATGAGGGTGAGCCAATTAAAGCTAAATCCTGACAAGACTGAAGAGATGGTGCTTGACTGGCCCTGTGAATTGGGGAAACTCCTGTTGATGGGGTCTAGCCTCCTTTGGTTACTCAGGTTTGCAGCTTTGGAGGGCATCTGGACTATGGCTGAAGCGGCAACTCCTTTTTCTTTGGCGATATTTAATTCCATCATTTCAGAATTGCCTGTGACTTTCCGCAGCTTTTCCATGGGGATTCCGCTAATTCCATGCCTTTGCTTTGCGACATCAGAATTTTCGGAAAGTGTTGGAATAATCTTGAAAAGTGTCAGAAGAAACATTGTTCCACTACTTTTGCACCGTGAACGCATGTCGGAAAGTGCCAGCAGAAGTAGTGGAATGAAAGTACTGGAATGAACATCTCTATCGCATGGTGCCACTCATTGCAGAAGAGCTCTTTCCATCAGAAACAGCTACCATGGCGACTTGCCATTTCAACCCTATTCGGGACCCTCTGCTGTACCTGGAATATCAGGTTGCAGAATTGGCCAGGAACGTTTTTCACCAACATCGTCGGGTGAAGAGGCTGTGGCCTTTTCTTTCTGATTCGGACCTGGCCACTGTCGTCCATGCTTTCATCACCTTGAGGCTAGATTACTACAATGCACTGTACATGGGGCTGACCTTCATGACTGTTCAGAAGCTGCAGCTGGTTCAGAAGGTGACAGCCCAGCTCCTTTCGAGAATGAGTTACCAGGAGAACATTACACAGTGCTCCGGAGTCTGCACTGACTCCCTATAGCTTTCTAGGCACAATTCAAGGTGCTAGTTTTAACCTTTAATGACCGAAATGACTTGGGCACCATATATCTAAAAGACCATGCTTCATTGTGGCCCCTG